>JASVEL010006512.1:0-98315 GCA_032618575.1 Nicotiana noctiflora
GTACATTGTTTACTACCACCACTCACCTCGAACCGGTAGAGGCTTCAATCCGCCTTGCGCTTGCCTCGCAAATCAATCTCCTCGGGTGCCAAATCTGCTCAAAATCATAGAGAATGCATCAATATATGCTAATTTCACGTAATTCATTCGAAATAACCCAAATTATATCAAAACCCACAAAGTTGTCAAAACTCGACTTTTGGTGCGCTTCTCGAAAATCATAAAAGTTATATATTCGGAACCCTCGTCTCAATACGAGTCTAGGCATATCAAATTTACCAAATTCGGACTCCATTTGCCCGCTCAAATCGGTGTTTTTCTACAATTTAAGGCCTAAGGCTTAAACCCACATTTAATCCTCCATTTTCATAGAAATAATCCATGATTTCATGATAAAAGCGTGTAATTAAACCACGAAACTTACCTCCGACAATATCCCGATGATCTCCCAGCTATTTCCCTTCACTTCCTCTCTCTAGGCTTCAAAAATGGGGGTTTATGAAATGAAACCCGTAATGAAATGTTCTGGTTTTAAAATCACTGCCTGGGACCTTTCTTCTACGCGTTCGCGTTCGTCACCACGCGTTCGCGATGCCCAGCTCCGGATTAACCTTCACGAACGTGACCTCCCCAACGCGTTCGCGATGCACTTGCTCCCAGCTGTCTGATTTTCCTTCTACGCGTTCGCGATACCCCTCACGCGAACCGATGCACACCCTCACGAACCTACGCGAACGCGACACCCTGAACGCGATCGCGAAGCTCAAGAATCCTGGCCTACGCGAACGCAATAAACTGTCTCGCGATCGCGATGCTTGACTCGCTTGACCTTCGCGAACGCGGCCCGTGCCATGCGAACGCGAAGGCTTGGATTTTGCCCAGTGATCTGCAATTTTTCTGCAGATTTTTAAGTTCCAAAAGTGCCGGATGATGGTCCGGATTCACCCCGAGGCCCCCGGGACCCCAACAAAAACCACCAACATACTCCAAAACACGATACGAACTTGTTCCAAGCATAAAAACACCATCTTAAACATCAAAATCACCAATTACACACGGATTCAAGCCTAACTTTCTTCAAAACTTCCGAAACTAGCATTCGATCAAAAACTCGACCAAACGACCTCCGAATGGCTTGAAATTTTGCAAGCACATCCAAAATCACATAACGGAGCTACTGCAACTGTCGGAATTCCATTCCGACTCCCGGATCAAAATCTCACCTACCGTTCGGATTTCGCCAAAATTTAACCTTAGCCAATTCAAGCCTAAAACTACACCGGGCCTCCAAATTCACTTCCGATCGCTCTCCTAGCTCATAAATGACATCCCAGAGCTGACTGAATCATCAGAATCCGATTCCGAGCTCTCTAACTCACAAGTCAATATCCGGTTGATTTTTCCCAAATATTCCTTCTTCAAAGAGACTATTTGTCTCAATTCCTACTAAACTCAATCCGAAATGACTCAAACTCGCCAAACATACATATTAAAACATGAACGAGCATATAACGGGGAATACGGGGTGATAACTCACATGATGACGGGCCGGGTCATCACATGATGCGAACGCGTAAAGGAGGAGGCTGGAGGTCCGCGTTCGTGAAGAAGGACTTCGGGGTTAGTGATTTTTGTTGTACGTGTTCGCGTAAGGTGTTGTTGTTTTCGCGTGGGTTCTGGTATTTGTGCATCGCGATCGCGGGTGGCTGGTCGCATTCGCATAAGAGGAATTTGAAATTTTAAAAGATTGCTCATTGCGTTCATGTGATCAGTGTCGCGAGCGATAAAGGTATGTCGGGTCGGGCAGAAGGGTTTAATATCATTTCATCCGCGAGCAAAACCCATTTCCACCATTGTTGGGCATATTTTGGAGCTATTGGACGAGAGAGTAAGAGGTTTTCACCTAGATTTCGATTGGAGGTAAGCTTTATGGACTAATTACATGATTTTATCATAGAATTATCATCTAAATCACTGAAAATGTGGTGTAAATTGGAGGAGTAGGGCTTGGTTTTTCTTTTGATTTTGAAAATTTGGAATTTGAAGGGGCTATTGGACTCTGATTTTGATACATTTTATATGTATGGATTTGTGGTAAGATGAGGATTCCGGAAATGTGAGTTTTGTAATTTTTCGAGAAGCAGGCCCGGGGCTCGGATTTTGCTAGTTTCGAGGTTCTTGCCATAATTCGATTGTTTTTGATTGGTATTGTCTCATTTGCATATTGTGATGTATTCGCTCTGTTTTGACTAGTTTCGACACGTGTGGAGGCTGATTTGAGGTGCAAAGGCATCGCGGGCTTGAGATTTTGCCGGTTCGAGGTGAGTAATACTTGGGAATTATATCCTGAGGGTTTGAAACCCTGGATTTGCACATCTTGGTGCTGTATTGTGGTGACTTGCACGCTGGACCTGATCTTGGGGTAGAGCATCGTTGGGGATCGTGACTTGGTCCGTCCTGGTTGTTGGTTTTACTGCGTATTTGCAATTGTATTGTTGTTATCAGTATGACTTGGTCCCATTGCTATACTTGGGGCTTATTGCCGATTATTTGAACTCTATATAAACTGTCATCACTATTTTTCTCACTATTTAAAAAATTATTTAAACTCAGCCTGTGTGATTTATACTATTTTATGAACTCAGCTATATTTTTTACGCAAACTTGGAGTTTTAAATGATATTTGAACTATCATTGAGCTGAGTATTATTATTTTACTGATGCCCGAAGGGCTATTTGACTATTTTTTGACTGATTGGGGACGAGGACCATGTGTGAGGGCATGAAGTCTGATGTGAGGAGGCTTTCAGACCTCGAGTGTTATATGAGTGTCACACCTCCTTTTTTACACACCTCTACCCCGAAGGGTAAAAATGTATAAAAGGGGAGTTTTCCAATAAAAGTAACATTATTAGAATTGTGATTATTTATTTATTTTTAGAGTCGCCACTCGGGAAAAGATTGGCTTTTGGTGCCCCGAGTCACCGGTTTAAATCCCTAATCGAGGAAAATTATTCGACTACCCAATTGGAGTCTGCGAACCAGAAATTCTGTGTAAGAAATTCTGTTGACCCGAGGAAAGGTGTTAGGCGCCCCCGATCCCGTAGTTCTAGCACAGTCACTTAAATTATCATACTTGGCTAAAATTCTAATTTTTTGACATGTTCCAACCTATAGTGCAATTTTATATTTATTTACCACTTTTTAATTATTTTTACGAAGGTGAACGTCGCCTAAAAATATATTTTTGGATCACGTCACATGAAATGCACCCGGATCCTCGAGACATCTTTATTTGGCATTTTCGGATTTGGATTTGGGTTGTATGAAATACACACCCGTATTAGGAAGGTAAGATTATTAAAACCGTGCCAATAGTGTCTAACGTGTTATTATCTTTTGGGAAGGCCGTGAAATTCGCTAAACGGCCCGTCCCGAGTTTCTAGGTATTTTATTAAGTAATTGATGAGGGCCCGCAATTATATATTTGATTTGGCGAGGCTCGTCTCATTTTTATTATTAAAGGCAAACTAAAAACAAACTAGAATTTTCTATGGATTATTTGTCTCTAAAGGCTAATTAATTTGCAAATATAAATTCGGGCTACGAATTCAAGTCCGAATTCAAACAAAAGGGAAGACCCTTTTAGCTTGAACTCGCTACCTAATTCGAAACCCAATTTTATATTTACAAATTAATCATCCGTAAACAAGTATGAAACAGTTCACTAAACAAAACAATAATGTTTAAAAGCAAGAAAATGTCATTTCACAATTTGTGTATATGACCACAAACACGTAAGACAACAATGATAATTTTAAAAAAAAAATTGACACCCAGGTGTTTATGAACTTATATAACAAAACGTTACAATAAAGAGTTTTTGCAGAATTAATCACTTGCAAATTTCCAAACCTCTTCTCAATATATTCGACAAAGTACCAAGACCAACACGTCTCCTGTTCAAAACGCAAAATCGATACTAAACCAAACAGAGTTATGGCATTGGATGACTTACTAGCAAACTAAACGTTGTCCTCATATCAAACCATTGGTAGCGTCCATAATAATTAATGAGTGATTTCTAGCTCAAACATTCAAGCTTAAGTCATCAAACCATGAACAAACATGAATAAAACCAAGCAGCCCCTTTACACTTTGTTCCTATTTCCTTAAGAATGAAATTAATATGAATCTTAATCACCATTAAATCTAGCGATGCAATCCTATTACAAAACCAAGCAATTTCAGTTCAAAACATCACAAGTTCAAACTAGTTTATCACTCAAATATTACGTAGAGTAGAATCAAAGAATAAAGATAGGATAGAAATGACCCTTGAATGAACACTTTAATTATTCTTCCCAGATGTGCGAAAGTTCATAAAATAACAGCTACAACAACGAACAACAAATTGGAACCCACCCAAACGTGGAACTCGAATGGTAACCTCGCGTGAATGGCGTAGAATACAGAGATGGCAGGCAGTGTGTATAACAGCTATTCAAGGTTGTTGATCTCGCTAGTTTCTAGATAGAGCAAAAGATGATAGGTGTTCTTAGGTTATGGGTTTCATTGGTGGTTATGAAGGTGTTGAAACTCGACGACTCGTCACCCAGCTTGCCGGAGGTGGCAGCGGTGGCAGATGGAGTCGCAAAGTGAGACGAGGTGATGGAGCTGCTATTATTCGAGCAGCTGGTTGAATAGGTGGCTGCTATGATGGCGCTTGTTTGCTGGAGGGTGGCTATAGAGAAGGTAAGCTTCAGGGGTCGATTGGTGAAGAAGGCGTGAGGGAGGGTCATGACGATCCTAACACTTAGGCATATTTCAATTTGGAAACCAAAGAGAATCAGTAAATTATTTACAAACCAACAGTTTCAGTATTCAAACGATAAGGCAACACAAAGGTCGGCAACTCACTTCATCAAATAATGAATCTACTATGATGGACCAAAATGAGACTAAGAAAAATCAAGATGGAGATCAAACAATTCAAGCAGCGGATTATTGAGTTTCAAACTCTTCTAGCCTTGATAAAAGAACAGAGAAATTCTGGTTAAGGAAACCAGTAAAAGATTTTATCGTATAAATCTAAGGCTAGCTGTTTCAATTACACTAGAAGCTACTCGTGTTCAGTTTCAACAAATACCATGATTGTCCAAGTCTATCATATTATGAAGCAAGGAGAACAAAATAGAGGCTCGATTCTGAATTTTAACCAAGTTAAACAGAGGCATCTATAAATGTCGAGTGCAATACAAATTCTGAAGCAGTATTCAAACACAACTACTTTCAAACAAACTGAATCTATAATGAGCATTCAAGTACGATTTTCCACACTCTCAAATGTTAAAACTTATGAACTATCAAGTCATTCATATATTCCAACCCAATGTCTATGGCTCTTCTCATATTTTCAACAACCAAAACAAAAATAGGAGGAAACAAACGAACCTGAAAATAAGCTTTTGATTAATAGAAGCTTGATAATTACAGAAAATGATTCAAGTCGAATCTATAAATCTTCAGTAAGAACTTTCCGCGAGAATTGTTAAGGAGAAGACAGAAGGTGTCAACTGGAAACTACACCAAGCAGCAACATCGACAAACTCAAAAATCAACTCCAACTCAATTGAATTCCATGACCAAAAATGGAAGAAGAATAACAAACAATGGTCGAGAATAAGAAAAATCAGAAGAGCTTAAGAACCCTAGAATCTAAATATTTCTGAATTTTTTCTTCTCTCACCCAAAATCTAATGAGTTTTCTCTGAAAATTCTCTCCCAGAATATCTCTCTCTAAAAAAATCTCCAGAACCCCACCTTATATAGACTTCGAGAATTCTCGAAGCTTCTTCCTTCCTCCCCACAAAATTCCACACACGAAAATTTCCCCAAAAATGAATTTTTCCCTAGTTTCTGGTGAGAGAGAGACAAATGGAAGGCTTAGATTAACGTGAATCCAATCTGACGCCTCCTATTTTTCTTTATTTTCATCTAAAGGGTAAAAAATTCGAATTAAAATCGAAGAGAGCATGTGAGGGAGGGGGAATCTGTCAGAGACAGTTAGAAATGGCAAGGGGAGAGAAGAAGGGAACACGTGAGGAGGGATTTTAATTCACTCGCCTGTAATTTGGCGAGTTGAACGCAGCTGACATGAGGGAGACGATGAACAGTCGCGTCTGGACTTGGGAGATTAGGGTTGTCCGTTCATTTCTGCTATAATTTAGAGTCGGGTTGGCTTAATAGGTGGGGGCGGGTTACATGCGGGTCGGTCATGTTCTTTTGGGCTGGGGCGGTAGAGTGTTGGGTTGGTTTAGTTGATTTTAGAAAAGGGGAAATATTGGGCCGAATTTGGGTGTCTGGAGATGGCCCAATTCTAATTTTTTGCAAATCTTTCCTTTAATTCCCCAAATTTCTTTTTCTCTCTTTTTTTATATTATTTTTTTAATTAAAAATCCTAATAATTAAGAATCCTAATCATCTAAAAATGTGAAATTGAATTAATTAACTACTTATAAATATTATAAATATTACTTAAAAGTGAAAACTCAATAAACTAAAATTAAAGACAAAAATGTAAAAAAATGAGCTATTTTTTGTGATTTTCAAATTTTATAAAATAAATAATTACTGATTAATTCTAAAAGTGTAAAACTAGTCCTAAATGCAATGCATGATATATTCGAATTTCAGCATGTTTAGCTACCTTTATGTACACCTACTTGCAGTCTTTATGTGAAATCGTCTTGTATAATTGCTTGCTTTAAAATCACAATTGTAACATTACCGGGAACCACTAGTGGATCTTGAGGGGTGCCTAATACCTTCCCTTCGAGATAATTTCTAGCCCTTACCCGAACTCTGGGTTTCATCTCAAATTCTTCCTTAAAGTGTCCTAATGCACCATAATTATTAGATGGCGACTCTTCCAATCCAAAAACTCAATTCCCAAACGGGAGTAGAGTTGTCTTTTTCAAAATGTCGTAAACCTGATTTCTCGCTTTTAGAGAGGGAAAAAGGGGGTGTCAACAGCATGGCGACTCTGTGGGGATTCTTTAGGCTTTTACCATTTCATGTTATATGTAACTTTATTGCTTTCTTTTATTGCTTTTGATTAATGCCTTTATTCGAAACTGACTTGTTTCTTTTGTTTCTTTTTCTTTATTTACTTTTATTTACCGCTTTCCATCAATTCATTATAATTTTTGCAATTATTGTAAATATTTATTGTATGAACATGAAAATACATGTAAATTTGTTTCACTCTTGTAAACTGCATCTTCAACATCATATTCCAGTCGTGCCAAACAAATACTATAGCAACACTTATAATGAGTAGTTGCGCTCTTCCAATACTATCACCCCTTAAATTTGGCAAAGGCGTATTTGCGGTAAAACCAGTCAATCAGCGGTGCAGTCAATGGCTCTGTGCCTTTTCCTCTTGAGTTATCTGCTCAAGTGATACCCCAATAGAAACTTACTTTGTTTAAACTGTACATGCATCATGGTCAAACCTAGCCGAGTCAGTTATGTTGTCCATATAATAACTCATTAGGATAGCCTTGTCCATAGTCCATCGGATTTCCTTGAAACCCAAAGGGACACCTCTATATTCTGTGCATTTATTTGGAAAACTAAGTGCTTGCTATGCTAATTATTGGGTTAAATAGTCGAGTCCGGTGGGGGTGATGGCCTAACGCTTTGTTTTGCAGAAAAAAAGGCACGAAATCCCCAGATTTGGCATGGTAACCAACATTCATCCAAGGCTGCTGAATTGGTGGAAAGACCTCCACTCCAGTGATCAGGCACTCGTCCGCAAGTACTTAGGAAATTTTCCTTCTCTTCTACAAATCCAGCCCGACAACAACATCGTAGAGGTTGCGACATTATGAGCTAGAATAGAAGTTCATTAAGAGGATTGAAGATTTTCAAAATGCTTAAGGAAATGCGGGCGGACATTTGGCCCGAGCCTATTTGTTACTAGGACTACGCAAGCTGGTGAAGTTGTTCAAGAAAGACGAAGATGCCAAATCTAGGGAAGGTCCTTTTGGGACCAAGTAGTTAGGAGTCCTTTTATTCTTTATTTTAACGTAATAAGGCCAATGGCTAATAATGACATTTTACTTTCTATTATTTAGAGTCGTTTTGTATTCGTCTTATTTTTATTAATAAAATGAGGCATTTAGCATTATAAGTTTTCCAAAACTATTTGTCGCAAGGCCTACCTCGAGCACAACGAGGCATCAAAATTAGGACGCGGTTTACATTTTCGCACTATGTGTTTAAATACTGTAATATTTTCCTCATAACCTGCACTAACTTATTACCTTTTGTTTTTCTTTTATTTTTTATTCGCCTCCCCAAAGGTTAGTTCGTGCATTCTGGCATCATCGTTATACTCCACAAGATCCAAGGGCCCTCCACCTCCTCTTCCTCCTCCGAGTCCTATCCAGAACAAGAACAAAGGTAGAATGGGAGACCTAAGCGCCAGAAAGGAAATTGAGGTTCCTCAGGGTACCCCGGTTGCTAAGGAAACTGTTGTCCAACTTGAGCAGAAATTGTTGAAGTTCCGAGAAGAACTGGATCAGGTTTGGAACTTGGAAAATTATCATTTTCTCTCACCGCTCCTGATATCTGTTGACATCCAATTTTGATCCTCCTTTCTTCCAAACTATTTCTTTAAGCTTCTAATATCACTAATAATGTAAGAATAGTTATTTTACCATTTTTAGCACAAACTAGACCTAATTACTATTTTTTTATTATTATTTACTTTAACATCACTGTTACTAGTATTATTAGTATTGTTACTATTGCCAATGCTACTACTACCATAGAAATTAGTACTAGTATTAATACATTATGTGTATTGCTAAGTATTATTGTTATTAGTATTAATATTATTTCGATATTAGTATTAATGTTACTATTATTATTACGACTAAGACCAATATTTTAGTAGTATTATTATTTTATCACGAAATGATTACTATATTTTGTCGTTATTGCTATTAATGTTACAATTTCATTATACTAATACTATTGTTATTACTACTACTACTATCATTATCAATTATATCATTATTTTTTCTTACCACATTATCTTATTGTTATTAATGGTTCGTTAGCGTGATGATATCCTATTCAAATTTTTTGTAAATTAATTACCTATAATTATACATGTTAAAATAATACTTGAATTTAAATCTAAAGATGAAAGGAGCTCAAAGAAGTTAGAAGTTTAATTGAAGAAGAAAGGGTCGGCCATTTAAAGCCCCAACAAATTCTTCCACCATTTTATCAAGTATCTAGTCCATTTAATATCTAGACCAAATAAAGAGCCCAAAACTCAAGCCCTTTTAGCTACTTGTCTTAGCAGCCCAAATAACTTAATTAGATTACAAACCCTAGTATCTAAATAAATGCAGACACATCTTCTTCCTTTTACTCTTTCATGTTAAATGTTGTACCTTTCAGCTTTGGACAGAAGAGGTACATGCCATTTTCGCACAAATTGATCCTTACCTTGACCCAACCTCTCTTTGCACCAGACCTTGGCTCAATTTTTGTTGTAACCTTACTGAAAAACTGAAATTTTCTTTTCTCCGATTGTGAATTCAAAAATCGAATTCAAATGGTTAGTTCGATTCCCGCTTAACGATCCCGTAGCCCTAAAAATCGTCCCTATAAGTACATCTTGTTGGCATTATTTTGGCTCATGGTTCTGCCGCCTCTCTGTTCTAAAATTACTCTCTAAAAAATTATCTCATTCTCTAGTTGATCTGAGGCCGGAGATTCGATTATCCAGTAAAGACGCCCCGGTCACTGCGCCTAAAAAAGGTCAGTAACTTCGAAACCTTTCCTCTCACTTTTTCGTATATTCGAAGTTCTAAAATGTTTGTTTGTTTGTTTTTAAAAAAAATCTTATCTCTAATTTTTTTTACATATAAAAGGCGTGATTCTGTATTTGCTCATGGATGATATTACGAAAGATTATGAGTTTAAACTATCTCTTAATTAAGTAAAATAAAATGTCAATGGACATATGAATATATTTGCACGTCAGTTGTTCTCTTTGATGTTGTCTTTTAATAGTGATATATGCCGGAAACTATCTTGAATCTGAATGTATATCCATATACACATGATTTAGTTTCTGTTTAAGTATATATCTTTAGTTGTCAGTTTTGTAGAAAAGTCAGTGAGTCTCAAACTCCAACTATTTTAATGTCCCTTTACTGTGAATGAACCATCCGTTATTTTGTATAGTTTAAAGCCATTAGCTAAAATTCATGTTTGAAGAAACCATGCTATTAAGGGAATGTCACTTGTCTTATGTGTATGTTAATTGGTTTACTGAATGCTCTTGTAATTTTGTCTTGCCCCTTTCATGTGTTAAAATATTGGTATTTGACCAATGCCTCCATGTGTTAAAATAACATGTCCATAGGCAAGTTAAAAACTCATGACTACAAGTTTGTGAGATTAATTTGATGTCTATATTGAGGATTTGGATTAAAAGGCTGTTCATGTAGTCTAGAAACATTGTCACAACTTGTTTTACTTCACGCATGTTGGACACCACCCCGTACTACATCTGATTTTTTAATTGATACTCATAAGTTTGGCAGCCTAGTAGAAACTATGTCGATAAGAAATTTATTTTTTATAGGTGGTCTAAAATCTATCTTACACATGTTTCTTGTGATATTCTTAGATCTCAAGAAAATTGGAAGACACCTGTTTCTGCACATAGCAGCAACAACAACAACAACAACAACCCAGTATAATCCCACTTAGTAGGGTCTGGGGAGGGTGGTGTGTACGCAGACCTTACCCCTACCCTGGGGTAGAGAGGCTGTTTCCAAATAGACCCCCGGCATCCTTCCCTCCAAGAGCTTCCCACCTTGCTCTTGGGGAGACTCGAACTCACAACCTCTCGGTTGGAAGTGGGGGTTGCTTACCATCAATGTTTCAATATCAATGAAAATCGCATAGTTAGCAAATATAATGGCTAGTTAAACAGATGTGTTAAATGCTCTCTCTAAGACTGGATGCTATTTTATTTGGATTTAAGAGACTTAGCATGTTGTAATTTAATTAGCTAGTTTTAGACTTGTATCTGGTAATACTGCTATAGGGTTTTGTGTATGTGTTAATGCAACATGGCTATGAATAATTATTTTTAATTTAAAAAAATATTTCCTGTATTAATATGTCACATTAGTAATGCATTATTAAAGTGTTAACTTATTACTATGTCACATTAGTAATTCATTATTAAAGTGTTAACTTACTGAAAATCCTACCTATAAGTATATCCAAAAGAACAGATTATATGTTGTATCATCTTTTAGTTCATTGCCGTAGTTATCCTATTGACTTCAATTTCTCTATGAAGAACAAACTCTATATTGATAAGGTATTTTAGCATCACAGTAGGAATTGTGATGTCTCACGGTTTTTATCTTCAACTAGTTGCGTATATAATTTGTGGCGTTAAGATTATATTGCTCATTCTTTATTTTTCCCTTTCTTTGCATGTACTTTGGAGCAAATGGAGTCTTAATTCGAGACTCTCACAGTGGAGTCTCATAGAGATTCAACGCTGCCACCACATGGAGTCATTGCATACCATCTTCCTTAATTAGATCACCAAGAGCACCGGATCACAAGAAAACCAAGCAAAACACTTGGGGACGCCTATGGCGCCTTTCATTCATGCTATTTGACATTTACTTGTGTGATTTACGCTTATTTCAATTTTTATAATTATATGTTAGAATTTGTATTAGCATAGTATGTTTACTCTTAATGTCGATTCGGTACTATCTTAATCACATAAAATGTAGCCTTTAGATATATGAACCTAATATTTCTTTTTCAAATGACGCTTTCAAAACTTTTCATCAAAACTTTTTCTAAGGATGTTGAATTAAACTTTAGTATGCAAAAGATGTTCAAGTCCAGTTATGTATTTTTCTAAAGTACATATGAAGGCGTTTTTTTTTCCTTTCCCTCAAGTTATAAGCTTAATTAAATTTTCATTCCTCCATGAAAACATTTTAGCCTATTTTCTGGAATCCAAACGTATTTTGCCACTTTCAAAATTTTGAAATTTGTCTTCTTTTAAAAGTTGTCCTAGTACACTGAAATTTCTTTTTATGTTACCCTTTTCAATCACTATAAAAGGTTTTTACCACTTCATATCAAATGTTTTTATATCGTTTTCACACCTTTCTTTTTTGAGCTATTAATTAACTTTAGTTTGGCCGGTTAACCGTTATTAACGGATAATATAGGGTGCCTTAATAACCTTCCCTATAAGATTAATTAGAACCCTTATCCATAATCTTAAAGGTTAAGTAGACCGTAAAATAGAGTTAACTTTAACCATTATTGAGTTAAAATTGGTGTCCTAAGTCACCGTTAAAATAATTAGGTGGCGACTCTCTTTTTAATTGAACCTTTAGAATTGCCAATATGTTATACTCTAGTTTGACCCGTGTTAAAATGGGGTATAACAATATCAACCTTCCCAATAGCCAAAATCCTGCACCTATACAAAATACCCCACAACCACAGATACAACCCACTCATACCCAACACTGCAATATATGCCACACTCCCAACATCACTCCACTACTCATTCCCGAGCCACTGAACACCATAAATGACCATCTCTACAACACTCCTATTTACATGGATATTGTATCCCATTATACTTCACCAATCTCAAATGCACCTAAGTCTGATGACAAAGACTCCCTTATCATGAACTTAGCAGTAGAACTCAAGAAATTGACCAACCGAGTTCAGGGCGTGGAAGGTAACAAAGGTATTGAGGGGTTAAATTATGAAGACCTCTGCATTCAGCCAGATGTTGAACTTCTGGAGGGGTACAAACCTCCCAAGTTCGAAATCTTTGATGGAACAAGAAAAGAGTCCACATGAGGACATATTGCAATAAGCTGGTTGGAGTCAGAAAGGATGAGAAGATCCTTATGAAGCTTTTCATGAGAAGTCTGAAGGGAGATACTTTATCCTAGTACATCTGCCAGGACCCCAAGAAATGGACAAGCTGTGTAGGCATGGCCTTGAATTTCATGGATAGATTCCGATTCAATACAAAGAATGCACCGGATGTATTCTACATCCAGAATTTGAAGAAGAAACCGACCGAAACATTTCGCGAGTATGCTACTCGTTGGAGGTCATAGGCTGCAAAGGTCAGACCAGCCCTAGAAGAAGAACATATGAACAGGTTCTTCATTCGGGCTTAGGTATCCCCAATATTATGAGAGGTTGATGCTGATCGAGGGTCGGAAGTTCTCTGATATCATCAAACTAGGAGATAGAATGAAGGTATTAATAATGGTATGGTTACAAATCTTGAAGCATTATAGTCCACCAACAAGGCTTTACAGTCTGGTGGCACGTCCCAAAAGAAGGATGTGAGTGCCTTAATGGTCGCACAGGGAACCAAATCACCACTTAAATACCACACTTACCCATCACCTCCACTTACATATCAGCCCATGCTGAATTACCAAGCACCCAAACTCTCTTATCAAAATCTACCTCCCGTCTACCAATCCTCTCCACCTCTCACATATCAACCGACCTCACCCAGATACTCTCAAGAGGAACCTGTTTATCAAGCTTATAATGCTCAACCCTCTCACTACCAATCACCTCCCACCCGCTAAAATTTCCCTAGACCTAGGCCAAATTTTAACCATATACCACCTAGACAATACATAGCCATTACTGAATCCATTGACCAGCTATACGAAAGACTTAAAGCTGGTGGTTACGTCACTCCTATGCCAGCCATAACTCCAGATAATCCTTCCTAGTGGGTCAACCCTAATAAGACTTGTGCATACCATTCTGGCATGAAGGGACACACCCTTGACGAGTGCCGCTCATTGAATGACAAGATCAAAACCCTGATCGATAATAAGGTCATAGTAGCAAAGGAGCATGCACCTAATGTTCGCAACAACCCTCTGCCTGACCACAAATATGGAGACATTCACATGATCAAGATCGAAGATGATTGGGACCCCAAGTGGTTGATAGGTTTGATTGTTGAGGGGGATAAACCAAAGACATCAGTGGTTACACTTAACCCAATTGTTGTGCAGAATCAGACCTCCAGGGATGATGAAGTAAACATGTCTATACCTCTCGAATTTGAAGCTCCTCCTTCCGTAAAGGCGCTCGGGCCAATCGAGGTTGAATTTGGAGTTCCAAAAGCACCTGCACCCTTTGATGTTGATGTGTTACTACCAAAGGTACCTATTCCTGTGACATTGTCAGACATAACGTCTTTCCACTCAAATGCCATACCCTGGGATTACACTGCCGAAGCTAGGAGGAAAGGGAAGACCAAGACTGGAGAAATAATTGCTACGCAAGGAATGACCAGCATAGGGAGGGTTTACACCCCAAAACACTTAGTAGAGGAGTAAGCAAGCCTCGGGATGGCCTATTGAAACTGGGTCCGATGGTCTTTGGAGAAAAATACAAACTAATGATTACTCACTCGATGAACAATTGAACAAAACACCAGCACGGGTCTCTATCCTGGCCCTTCTATAGAGCTCTGGCGCTCACAAATATGCCCTAATGAAGATACTGAGCGAAGCTTACGTGCCCAGCAATATAATTGGAGGTGAAATGGCAAATATGGTAGGGCAAGTGCTGGAGAGCCATAAAATCACCGTCCACGAAGATGAGCTACTGCCAGAAGGACTGAGCCACAACAAGGCATTGCACATCACCGTGCAATACGAGGATTATTTCATCACTAGAGTCCTCATCGATGGATGATCCAGCCTCAACATCTGTCTGCTGATAACTCTCAGAACTTTGGGAAAACTCCTGCACGAGATCAAAGATGGGGCTATCAATGTCAAAGCCTTCGATGGGTCCCAAAGGTCTACTATCGAAGAAATCAGCCTATGCTTGCAAATGGGACCAACATGGTTCGATGTAGATTTTCAAGTGATAGATGTCCTGGCATCCTACAACCTGCTGTTAGGAAGACCTTAGATCCACACCGCTGGAGTCGTAGCATCGACCCTACATCAGGCAGTGTAGTTCGAATGGAATCACCAAGAGGTAATTATTCATGGCGATGGTAGTAACCCCATATATAGTCACCAGGCCACCACATTGAAAGGGTCAACACTGTAGACAAGGATAAGTGGTAGGATAATAAGATCGAAAATATCCTAAGTTGGTGTGGGTACGAACCTGGAAAGGGGCTCGGCAAAAACCTCCAGGGGATCACTAAGCCCATCAAACTAAAGAAGCATGGTACTACATTTGGCTTAGGATACGACTATACTTAGGGAGAATTCCATAATTGGTTGCCACCATGGCGCGACCCCTATTATCCATTGGAGCTTCCGATTCCCAGCCAAGAGCAGACCTTCTAACTGGCAGATACTATATATAGGTCGGAGGAAGATGAAACGTGGCAGCCATGAATAATTTATTTCTGGAGGATGATGATATGGATTGTTGTGTTCTTTTCGAGGAGGAAGGGGAGGAAGTCCCTTCCATACAAGCTGTAAACCGAGGAGACCGCCTTAGCAATTGATCAATTAGAACCGCTAGGGCCTGGAAGGCTTTGGGGTAGCAAGGCTAAACAAAAGCATCATGCATCTCATTTTACTTTTTACTAGCTGATTTTCTTTCCTATCATCGACTAATGTACGTAATTATAGCCTATCATCAACACCCCAAACTTAAACTATTGCTCGTCCTTGAGCAATCAAACTATACTTTTTTATTTATAGACATGACCTTTTTAAACAATTCTCCTCACTCATCACATCAAGAGTATGTAAAATAGACTAAGCACAAAAGCGTAACATCTTCACCTCAAGATTTGACTCACAAGTACCACGCATTATTCACAACTCACCTACTTACTCTAACATAGAGATCACTAACATCACCTTTCCTTTATGAATCAAGTGCCCTCACAACACAAGAGAGTATTTCTATAGAATAAAATTTAAGAACACTTTGGAACTCAAGGTAGAAAGAATTCACTCACTCTCAGAAATAACATTCATATGCCACAAAAGATGTACCATAAGCTTGCCCGTAGTGTACTACTCCACCAATCGAGCTCATTCAATATTGGATCAATTAGGTCTTTATTTAGTTTTAATGTAGGCTACGGGGCGGATATGATACATTTAGATATAAGAGTGACTACACCTCTCTAAGCACTTTAATACATATACTTTAACATTCAAACCCCATACTTATGTCAAGTCAAACTCCACCTTCACATGAATTTATATTCCCCCATACTTCTTTAAGCACACTTACATCAAGAGCCACTACTTATCAAGAATTTTTTTTAAGACAATCCAGCTTTTTTTTTCTCAATATGTGGCTTTTACTTTTTCAAAACAGTGCACATTTCTCCTTATTTCATTAGTTCCACTCAAATGCCAAACCAACCATCCCACACTTTAACTTTTGCACAGTTCATAAACTATTCAAGTGCTCATGAGAGGTTACAATGGTTCAAATAGATGGTTAATTCTAACAAATGGGTAAGGCTTGTAATTGTCACGACCCCAAATCCGGTCGTGATGGCGCCCAGCACACTGCTAGGCCAGCCCGACCAATCAACAATAACCACGGAGCCACAAGCTCACTTTATCCAATTTAAGCACAACAGTGATAGACATATTTAAAACAGGGAACCAAGTCCCAACATGTGCCAACTCCCATAGACCGAAGGGTCAAGAGTCATGAGCCTCTACAGAGTATACAAAGTGTAAATAGTGAATATAATTGTGCACGAGTGTGGGATGATCAGAACAAAATACAGACAAACTGGAGAATCAGGTCCTGCGAACGCTGGCAGCTACCTCGACTGTCCAAAAGCACTCCCGAGCCACAATAGAATCAGCCATGCTGTAATGTACCTGAATCTGCACACAAGGTGCAGGGAGTCGGGTGTGAGTACTTCCAACTCAGCGGTAATAAAAGTAAATAATGCTGAAGGGAAGAAAACCACGGAATGCACTATCTCTTGCTACATAATACAGAACTATCATTAAACTTCAAAACACTATCACTTTATTCCTTTTCAGCATATGTGAGTAGATTATTAGAAATCCAAAATTTTAGCTACTTTCTTTCATTATAACATACCAATACCTGGGAAAATCTCAAGCAGTGCAAGTCAGCACTCAAATCAGCCTTTCGGGCTCAGCACTCCTTAACAATTTATACCAGGAGATCTGGTCAATAAAGCAACAAATGCACATGTGCCGGTAAAGTATGAGTGCTAAAATGTTATGCCACGTAGTACACGTAAACCAATGTATGTATGCCATGCAATGCATATGACCGCTACGGCGTGTAGCCCGATCCAATTTGGGTACCCGTGCTCACTCTGGGGGTTCAGACTCCGGAGGGGCTCCTACAACCCAAGCACAATATTAATATCACACCTGTTGCGGCGCGCAGCCCGATCCGTATACCACTGCGGCGTGCAGTCCGATCCATGCATGTGTATGCATATGCTCACATGAAATGTCATGTCTTAACATATGGCCCTCGGCCCCAATTAGTCTAACAAATAATCAAGAAAGCCCTAAGGGCAACAATATCATATTAGCTCACAGCTAAAATATTATTAAGACCTTGTTCAAGTTTTTCATAACCTTATAAGAATGCTGAATAGCAAAATACCGTTTAAAACCTTAAATTTAGAATAAAATATGCACAGTGTTATCAAACAGTGATGCCAATCCCTGAAGGATTCAAATAATTGTCACGAAGCCCAAACGTGATAATTAGTCCAATTCATTTTAACAATTAGGTGTTATTATTTATTACGCGGGACGGACCAAGTCACGATCCCCAATGGTGCTCTACCCCACGCCCGTTATTCGGCGTGCAAGTCACCCCAACACAGCACTAAGATGTTCAAGTCCGGGGTTTACTAACCCTCAGAACATCATTTACAAGTATTACCCACCTCGAACCGACGAAAACTCATGCCCGCGACGCCTTAGCTCCTCGAACCGGCATCCACGCACGTCCAAACTAGCCAAAATCAGTACAAATATATCAAAATAGGCTAATGGAACATAACCCAATCGAAAGAACTCGAAAAATATCAAAAATCACGAAATTTGCAAAACCCGAGCCCCGGGCCCACATCTCGAAAAATTTCGAAACTCATATTTCCAGAACCATTGTCTCGCCACGAGTCCATACATATAAAATTTACCAAAATCGGAGTTCGATTGGCCTTTCAAAACCCAATTTTTCGTTTTCAATATCTAGGCCACAATCCTTCACAATTTCTACCCAAATTCATGAAGATTGATGTTAATTCTACCATAAAATAATGTTTTTGAGTCAAGAAACTTACCTCCGATGAATACCCGACCAAACGATGTCCGAATGACCTGAAGATTTGCAGGCATATCCAAAATCACCTAACGAAGCTACTGCAACTGTCGTAATTCCATTCTGACTCCCGGATCAAAATCTCACATACCGTTCGGTTTCCGCCAAAATTCAACCTTAGCCAATTCAAGCCTAAAACTACACCGGGCCTCCAAATTCAATTCCGATTGCTCTCCTAAGTCATAAATGATCTCTCGAAACTAGTCGAATCATCAGAATCCGATTTCGAGCACTCTAACTCGATAGTCAACTCTAGGTTGACTTTCCATATTCAAACTTCCTTCAAACATGCTATTTGCTTCATTTTTAATTCAATTCACTCCTAACTCACCCGATAGGATCTAACACTGATATAAAAGCATAAAACATGTAATTGCAACATGACGGGGTGGTAAATTCCCGTAACGACAGGCCGGGTCGTTACATTCTCCCCAACTTAAACAATCGCTCGTCCTCGAGCGTACTCAGAGTTGTACTAGAAGCAACCCAATAGCTGAATGACCTTACCAAGCAATATATTCGGGCGATCATATGTCACCCTATCTCATATAAGCCCGAAAACACCATATAGTCAAAATTTCACAGACCATCTGGACCATAAATCACATTGCACTTTCTGAAATCATATGCCAAATGCAAATCCCATGCCTATACTCAGGATACACTCGAATCCACTGCAATAACCCATATTCACTACTCCGGGTGAGATCATATGACGTATCAAACAACCCAATCACTCGAGACAATAGTCTCTACTCACAATAATTTCT
Organism: Nicotiana noctiflora; assembly: GCA_032618575.1. Lineage (NCBI taxonomy): Eukaryota > Viridiplantae > Streptophyta > Magnoliopsida > Solanales > Solanaceae > Nicotiana > Nicotiana noctiflora. The sequence continues at coordinate 19,236 of JASVEL010006512.1, forward strand.
CACGATAGCCAAATACCAACTGAAAAACCTTTTTTTTCATTAGATAGAGTCTTATTCCAACACCTCCATATTCTGCCCACGGCAGCTGAAGCATGCGATATACCGAACCCATCTCTCAGGTTAACCATTCGTGAATCTATTTCCCTTTTTACAACTCATACCACGATAGGTTTCGAAGCCAAACCTCATTTTTTACCTTTCTAACAAGCCAAGATCCAATATGCTCGTATTCATTAATGACTCCAACGATCATTTCGATTATAACACACCGCACTGGTGATAAGACACCTCAACACCGGCCTAAGCCACGACGAGCACAACATAGGCTCCAATAGAAACGTATGCACACACTCGAATCATGACGGCTCAATTTATGACAACTATCTCCAGCAAATAAAGCTGCAATTCAATTCCTCTGTGCCATCATAACATAGAACTGAGATCGCGTCTCGCATTATAGAAATAGAGTACCTGAATCCTCCTCGAGAGGTCATAACATCACGTGGCCTTGCCACGATTCGTGATTCTATCCCAACGTTATTACTCATGAAGCACCTCAAGCCACTAAGCTTAAAACGGTTAGCCACGCACATATCTAGGTCTTGAACCCAAGCAATCAACCTCACCCACGGTGAAACAATTAACGTATGCTATCAAATCCTGAAAGGACACAACCGACGTGCCATTTGCCAAGCGATACTCAAAACGGACTTTCCTCAGAAGTTAGGAAGTATTTGTGACGACCCAAAGGGTCATTACTTGTTTTATTAATCATTCCGAGCTTTTGAGGTCTTGAAAATCTCATTTATAGTTGCCTCGATTTGCGTGCACAGTCCGGGCACAAAGCTGGAAAATATTTATGTTGAAATATGTGAAAAATGTGAAAAAAATTGAAGAATTTTGATATTAATATTGATATGGTTGACTTTGGTAAACATTTTTGGTAAACGGACCCGGATCCATGATTTGACTATCTCAGAAAATCCGTAGTAAAATATGGAACTTGGGCATATGCCCGGAATTGAAATCCGAGGTCTAGAACCCCGGTAAAAGAATTTTTCTGTTAAATTGTTTTCTGAAAATGTTTAAGGAAAATGAAACTGATTTTTGATTAAAAAGTACTGGTATCGGGCTCGTATTTTGGTTCCGACGCCCGGTACAGGTCATATATATTGGTTAAGCGCTTCCTGTAAAGTTTGGTTGAAAACGGACGTCGTTTGACGCATTTCGGCCTTAAATTGGAAAGTTTGGAAATTATGGAATTTGAAAGAATTCTTGAGTTTTAAGGCTCAATCCATTGGTTTTGATGTTATTTTAGCGATTTGATCGCGCGAGCAAGTTCGTATGATGTTTTTGAGTTAGTGTGCATATTTGGTTTGGAGCCGGGGAGCTCGGGTAAAGATTTGATAGGCCGTTGGATGAAATTCTGAGTTTTTGCACTGCTGGTTTTTCACCCAACTGTTGTCTTCGCAATTGCGAAGTATTTCTCGCAATTGCGAAGGTGGCAGGTCAAGGCAGGGTTCGCAAATGCGAACCCTTGGTCGCAAATGCGAAGGTGCCCAGGACCAGTTGGGTTCGCAAATGCGAACCAAACCTCGCAATTGCGAGGCCTCCAGTGAAAAGGCCTGCTTCGCAAATGCGAAGCATTCTTCGCAAATGCGAAAGTCTTTGGAAGCAGCCTAGTTCGCAATTGCGAACATATGTTCGCAATTGCGAAGACCCCAGATTTGCCTTGGCTTTGCAAATGCGAACAAAAGTTCGCAAATGCGAACTTCCCAGCCTTAGCTTATTTTTCAAACTCCAGAAATTGGTCGGGGTTCGCAATTGCGAACCCATGTTCGCAAATGCGAACACGGAGACCTGTAAAACACGATTTTCAGTTCATTTCTTCACTTTTTACAAAACAAAAACACCCATTTGCGATTCCTCACGGATTCCTTCTTCATCAAAACAATTGTAAGTCACTTTTTACTTAATTCTTTCAATTCCTAACATCATTAAACATGTTTTTCAATAGAAATCAAAGGTTTTCATGGTAGAAATTCTTGTTTTTGTTAAAATATAGGGTTTTTCGTAAATTGGGAAATTGGACCTCGAATTGAGGTCCGATTTTGAAACAAATCATATACATGAACTCGTGGGGGATGGGTAACCGAATTTTGGTCCTAACCCCGAGTTCCGACCATGTGGGCCCGGGGTCGAAAATTACTATTCCGGGCATAATGTTGTAAAAGTTGTAATTGGTCTTAGGAATTAGTTTGTTGAGTAGTATTGATGATATTAAATCAATTGTGTATAGATACGATTGGATTGGAGTCAAATTCCAAAGGAAAAGGCATTGCTACGGATTGAATCATTCGTAAACTTTCGAGGTAAGTGTTTGTTCTATCCTAGCTTGAAGGAATAGAAATTTAGTTATGAATAAATTGTTGATTAAGAGTTATTGGTGTTATACCGGTAACGAAGATAAATTGTTGAAATTATTATCAATTATTGGTTTAGAACCGGTAATTATCAATATTGTTGATATAGAGATTATTGGCTAAATGCCGGTAATATATATATTTATGAATTGGGATCGTGTGGCGCGCCGACCACTTATATATTTATGAATTGGGATCGTGTGGCGCGCCGACCACTTATATAATAAGAAATAGGATCGTGTGGCACGCCGACCACGAAGTGATTTAAATCTTGGCATTGGCCATAGTTGCCGGTAGCCTATTGATATAGTTGGGAGCGGGTGGTACGCCTACCACAAGATGTAGTTATTGATATAGTTGGGAGCGGGTGGTACGCCTACCACAAGATGTAGTTACTGAGACAGTTAGGAGCGGGTGGTATGCCTACCACGAGATATGAAAAGAGAAAGGAATTGAGACATGAAAGTAAGATCTATTCTGTTGATTATATTAGTCTGGATATCACGAGTTATTGACTATTATTTCAGAGCAGAGTCTTTCCTTATAAATGTATTGTATATATATATGTATATTGCAACTGTACAGGTTTATGTGGGTGACTGGCCTTAGCCTTGTCACTAGTTCGCTGGGATAGGCCAGGCACTTACCAGCACATGGGGTCGGTTGTGCTGATACTACACTCTGCGCTCTTTTGCGCAGATACAGGTTACGGACAGCAGCAGCGGCAGTAGCGACTTGTGGATTTTCCGACTACCTGAGACTACGAGGTAGCCTTGCAGGCGTCCGCAGTACCCGTTGTCTCTTCTATCTATGTTTTTCATTCTGTTATCTCATGTAATCGAGATAAACAGCTTGTATTTTCTTTCAGACAATTATATGTATTATTCTTAGAAGTTCGTGAGTATTGTGACACCAGTCTTGGGTAGTGTATCATGTTTGGGTTTTCTTTATCATATTTGACTAAATCTTCCGCTAATTTTGATTATTCCGCTGTAATTTATATGTTTTAATAATAAGTCTTAATAAGAATTTGGTAATTAATGGAGATGTAATTAATATTTGGCTTGCCTAGCTTCCATTTAGTAGGCGCCATCATGACCCCGATGGTGGGAAATCCGGGTCGTGACAAGTTGGTATCAAAGCACTAGGTTGCACAGGTCTCACAACTCACGAACAACCTTAGTAGAGTCTGAAGGATCGGTACGGAGACGTCTGTATTTATCCTCCAGAGGCTACGGAGTTAGGAAAATATTCCCTTTATTCTTTCCAGTCGTGCGACTTGATCTTTTAAATGTTAATTGAACTTCTACTATGTTCTTCCGCAGATGGTAAGGACAAGTGCATCCTCATCTACTGACCAGCAGCCCGAGGTCCCAGCAGTGGCAGCTCCCGCTAGGGGTAGAGGCCGAGGTCGAGGTCGTACTTGAGGCCAAGGTAGGGGCAGAGCTCAGCCCCGAGCAGCAGCACGAGTGGCAGAACCTCATGTTCATATCGAGGAGGAAGTTCCAACCCCAGCAGCTCCAGTAGGCCCAGCTCAGGTCCCAGGAGGAGCTTTGTTTTCACCGGATCTTCGGGATGCTTTGGTCCGGATAGCAGGTTTTATGGATCATATCACCAGAGCAGGTTTATTACCGGTAGCACCAGCCACTTCTTAGGCTGGAGGAGGTAATCAGACTCCTGCTACGCGCACTCCGGAGCCAGTGATTCCCCAGACTCAGGTTCCTGTAATTCAGCCAGCTGAGGCAGCTCGGCCTATTATTGCGACTCCGTCTAATGATGGTGCAGCCATGTCTGCTGATGCGTTGTGGAGATTGGACAGGTTTACCAAGCTGTTCACTACCACATTCAGTGGCACTCCTTCAGAGGATCCACAGGATTTCCTATACAGCTGCCACGAAGTTCTCCGTACTATGGGTATTGTGGAGACTAATGGTGTGGATTTTGCTACTTTTGGGTTATCTGGTTCCGCCAAGACTTGGTGGAGAGATTATTGTCTATCCAGGCCAGCGGGATCGTCATCTTTGACTTGGGAGCAGTTTGCGGAATTATTCTTGGAGAAGTTCCTTCCAGCAACTCAGCGGGAGGTTATGCGCAGACAATTTGAGCGTCTTCATCAGGGTTCTATGTCTGTCACACAGTACGAGACTAGGTTCGTGGACCTGGCTCGTCATGCTATTATCATACTTCCCACAGATCGGGAGAGAGTGAGAAGGTTTATTGACGGCTTGAATCAGCCAATTCGGCTACAGATGGCTATGGGGGCAGGAACTGAAATCACTTTTTAGGAGGCGGCTAATGCAGCCCGCCGGATCGAGTTGGCTCTGTCACAGGGAGCGAGACATGGATTAGATAAGAGATCTCATAATTCGGGTAGATTCAGTGGTACCTCGTCTGGAGAGAGAGATTTTTATGATAGAGGCCATCCTCCTAGGCCTTATCAGTCAGCTCTTCAGGTTTCTCATGATGCTTCAGGTGATCGTAATTCTCAGCCACGCTACTCTGATCAGCAGCCTATCAGTGCACCACCACTTCGCTATTTTCAGCAGCCGAGGGCTTGTTTTACATGCGGTGATCTTAGGCACATTGCAAAGTATTGCCCTCGAGCTTCTGACAGATCTCACCAGCAGGGTTCTCGTGCCATGATTCAGGCCCCAGTTCCCTCACAGCCTGCCCAGCCGGCTAGAGGCGGAGGTAGAGGACATAGAGGTGGAGGTAGAGGTCATAGAGGTGGAGCTCGGACCGATAGAGGTAGAGACCAGCCAGCAGCTGATCGTCCTAGAGATACTGCTCAGGGTGGTGGGGCACAGCCCCGATGTTATGCACTTCCCGCCAGAGCAGAGGTTGAGTCTTCTGATGCCGTCATTACAGGTATTATTTTGGTTTGTGATAGAAAGGCATCCGCATTATTTGACCCCGGGTCTACATATTCGTATGTATCTTCCTATTTTGCACCATACTTGATTCAGCCTAGTGATCCACTGAGTGTTCCTGTTCATGTGTCTACACCAGTAGGCGATTCTATTGTGGTTGATCGAGTTCATCGGTCATGTATTATAGTAATTGAGGGTCTCGAGACCCGTGCTGATTTATACTCCTAAATATGGTGGACTTTGATATTATACTAGGCATGGACTGGCTATCTCCGTATCATGCTATTTTAGATTGCCATGCCAAGACTGTGACTTTAGCCTTGCCGAATTCGCCTCGTATAGAGTGGAAAGGAATTTCAGGTCATACTAGCCGTAATGTTATTTCTTATGTTAAAGCTCGGCGTATGGTTGGAAAGGGATGCTTGGCTTATTTGGCCTATGTCCGTGATTCTAGTGCTGAGGTTCCTTCTATTGACTCTGTGCCTGTGGTTCGCGAATTTCCTGAAGTATTTCCTTCAGACTTGCCAAGTATGCCGCCCGATAGGGACATTGATTTTTGCATTGACTTGGCTCCAGGCACTCAGCCCATTTCCATTCCCCCATACCGTATGGCTCCGCCAGAGTTAAAAGAATTGAAGGAACAGTTGCAGGATTTACTTGAAAAGTGTTTCATTAGGCCCAGTGTTTCGCCGTGGGGTGCACCTGTATTATTTGTAAAGAAGAAAGATGGTTCGATGAGAATGTGCATTGACTATCGACAGTTAAACAAGGTGACCATCAAAAATAAATATCCACTTCCGCGAATTGATGATTTATTTGACCAGCTTCAGGGTGCCAAGGTATTTTCAAAGATAGATTTGAGATCTGGCTATCATCAGCTGAAGATTAGGGCATCCGATGTCCCTAAGACAGCGTTCCGCACTCGGTATGGACATTATGAATTTCTGGTCATGTCTTTTGGGTTGACAAATGCTCCAGCGACTTTTATGGAATTAATGAATCGGGTGTTCCGGCCTTATTTAGACTTGTTTGTAATAGTCTTCATTGATGACATATTAATATATTCCCGCAGTCAGGAGGAGCATGCGCAACATCTCAGAGTGGCCTTACAGACTCTGAGAAATAGCCAGCTATATGCAAAATTTTCAAAGTGTGAATTTTGGCTAAGTTCAGTTGCATTCCCGGGTCATATTGTGACGGCAGCAGGTATTCAGGTTGATCCGAAGAAAATTGAGGCAGTCAAGAGCTGGCCTAGACCGACATCAGCCACAGATATTCGGAGTTTCTTGGGGTTAGCGGGTTATTATCGCCGATTCGTAGAAGGATTTTCGTCTATTGCAACCCCACTGACCAGATTGACCCAGAAGGGTGTTCAATTTGAATGGTCCGATGAATGTGAGGCGAGCTTTCAAAAGCTCAAGACAACCTTGACCACAGCACCGGTATTGGTTTTACCCATAGGTACGGGACCTTATACTGTTTATTGTGATGCTTCCCGTATTGGGCTTGGTGCAGTATTAATGCAGGATGGCAAGGTTATTGCCTATGCTTCGAGGCAGTTGAAGATTCATGAGAAGAACTATCCAGTGCATGATCTAGAATTGGCGGCGATTATTCACGCATTGAAGATCTGGAGGCATTATTTGTATGGTGTAGCATGTGAAGTATACACCGATCATAAGAGTCTTCAGTATTTGTTTAAGCAGAAAGAGTTGAATATGAGGCAGAGAAGGTGGCTATAGTTGCTAAAAGACTATGATGTTACTATTTTATATCACCCAGGTAAGGCCAATGTGGTGGCCGATGCATTGAGTAGGAAGTCTGCTAGCATGGGTAGTCTTGCATATATTCCGGTCAGTCAGTGACCATTAGCTATAAATGTCCAGGCCTTAGCTAACCGGTTCATGAGATTAGACATTTCTGAGCCTAGCAGGGTATTAGCCTTCACAGTCGCTCGTTCTTCCTTATTTGAGCGTATCCGTGAGAGGCAATTTGATGATCCTCATTTGCGTGAGTTGAGAGATACAGTACAGCGGGGAGGTGCCACACAGGTAAATCTAGATAATGATGGGGTATTGAAATTGCAGGGTCGAGTTAGTGTGCCCAATGTCGAAGAAACTCGAGAGTTAATCTTAGCGGAGGCCCACAGTTCGCGGTATTCTATTCATCCAGGCGCCGCGAAGATGTACCAGGACTTACGGCAGCACTATTGGTGGCGCAGGATGAAGAAAGATATCGTTGCGTATGTCGCTCGGTGTCTAAACTGTCAGCAGGTGAAATATGAGCACCAGAGACCTGGTGGTGTATTCCAGAGGATTGAAATCCCCGAGTGGAAATGGGAGCGGATCACTATGGATTTCGTTACTGGACTTCCTTTGACTCGGAGGAAATTTGATGCTATTTGGGTCATTGTTGATAGGTTGACCAAGTCAGCACACTTTATTCCAGTATCTGTCTCCTACTCGTCGGAGAGGTTAGCGGAGGTGTACATTAGAGAGATTGTTCGTCTCCATGGAGTGCCAGTATCTATTATCTCTGATCGGGGTACGCAATTTACCTCGCGGTTCTGGAGAGCGGTCCAGCGGGAGTTAGGCACTCAGGTTCAGTTGAGTACAGCATTTCATCCTCGGACGGATGGCCAGTCCGAGAGGACTATTCAGATTCTTGAGGACATGCTTCGAGCCTGTGTTATTGATTTCGGAGGCTCGTGGGACCAGTTTCTGCCATTAGCAGAGTTCGCCTACAATAACAGCTACCAATCTAGCATCCAGATGGCTCCGTATGAGGCGTTGTATGGTAGGCGATGTCGATCACCAGTTGGATGGTTTGAACCGGGAGAGGCTCGGTTGTTGGGTACGGACTTAGTTCAGGAGGCCTTAGATAAGGTCAAGACTATTCGGGAGAGATTGCGTTCAGCTCAGTCCAGGCAGAAGACTTATGCGGATCGTAAGGTTCGAGATGTAGATTTCATGGTTGGCGAACGAGTATTGCTCCGAGTGTCGCCTATGAAGGGTGTGATGAGGTTCGGGAAGAAGGGCAAGCTCAGCCCTAGGTATATTGGTCCATTTAAGATTCTAGACAGAGTGGGAGGGGTGGCTTACAGATTGGCTTTGCCGCCTAGCTTATCAGCCGTGCATCCAGTTTTTCATGTATCTATGCTTCGGAGATACCACGACGATCCCACACATGTGTTAGACTTCAGTACTGTCCAATTGGACAATGATCTATCTTACGAGGAGGAGTCGGTGGCCATTCTAGACCGGCAGGTTCGACAGTTGAGGTCGAAGAGTTATCCTTCTGTGCGTGTTCAGTGGAGAGGTCATCCTCCTGAGGCATCGACCTGGGAGTCCGAGTATGATATGCGGAGCCGCTACCCACATTTGTTTCCTGACTCAGGTACTTCTTTCTTTTGTCCGTTCGAGGACGAACGATTGTTTTAGAGGTGGAGATTGTGACGATCCAAAGGGTCATCACTTGTTTTATTAATCATTCCGAGCTTTTGAGGTCTTGAAAACCTCATTTATAGTTGCCTCGATTTGCGTGCACAATCCGGGCACAAAGCTGGAAAATATTTATGTTGAAATATGTGAAAAATGTGAAAAAAATTGAAGAATTTTGATATTAATATTGATATGGTTGACTTTGGTCAACATTTTTGGTAAACGGACACGGATCCGTGATTTGACTGTCTCAGAAAATCCGTAGTAAAATATGGAACTTGGGCATATGCCCGGAATTGAAATCCGAGGTCTAGAACCCCGGTAAAAGAATTTTTCTGTTAAATTGTTTTTCTGAAAATGTTTAAGGAAAATGAAACTGATTTTTGATTAAAAAGTACTGGTATCGGGCTCGTATTTTGGTTCCGACGCCCGGTACAGGTCATATATATTGGTTAAGCGCTTCATGTAAAGTTTGGTTGAAAACAGACGCCGTTTGACGCATTTCGGCCTTAAATTGGAAAGTTTGGAAATTATGGAATTTGAAAGAATTCTTGAGTTTTAAGGCTCAATCCATTGGTTTTGATGTTATTTTAGCGATTTGATCGCGCGAGCAAGTTCGTATGATGTTTTTGAGTTAGTGTGCATATTTGGTTTGGAGCCGGGGAGCTCGGGTAAAGATTTGATAGGCCGTTGGATGAAATTCTGAGTTTTTGCACTGCTGGTTTTTCACCCAACTGTTGTCTTCGCAATTGCGAAGTATTTCTCGCAATTGCGAAGGTGGCAGGTCAAGGCAGGGTTCGCAAATGCGAACCCTTGGTCGCAAATGCGAAGGTGCCCAGGACCGTTTGGGTTCGCAAATGCGAACCAAACCTCGCAATTGCGAGGCCTCCAGTGAAAAGGCTTGCTTCGCAAATGCGAAGCATTCTTCGCAAATGCGAAGGTCCCTGGAAGCAGCCTAGTTCGCAATTGCGAACATATGTTCGCAATTGCGAAGCCCCCAGATTTGCCTTGGCTTCGCAAATGCGAACAAAAGTTCGCAAATGCGAACTTCCCAGCCTTAGCTTATTTTTCAAACTCCATAAATTGGTCGGGGTTCGCAATTGCGAACCCATGTTCGCAAATGCGAACACAGAGACCTGTAAAACACGATTTTCAGTTCATTTCTTCACTTTTTACAAAACAAAAACACCCATTTGCGATTCCTCACGGATTCCTTCTTCATCAAAACAATTGTAAGTCACTTTTTACTTAATTCTTTCAATTCCTAACATCATTAAACATGTTTTTCATTAGAAATCAAAGGTTTTCATGGTAGAAATTCTTGTTTTTGTTAAAATATAGGGTTTTTCGTAAATTGGGAAATTGGACCTCGAATTGAGGTCCGATTTTGAAACAAATCATATACATGAACTCGTGGGGGATGGGTAACCGAATTTTGGTCCTAACCCCGAATTCCGACCATGTGGGCCCGGGGTCAAAAATTACTATTTCGGGCAGAATGTTGTAAAAGTTGTAGTTGGTCTTAGGAATTAGTTTGTTGAGTAGTATTGATGATATTAAATCAATTGTGTATAGATACGATTGGATTGGAGTCAAATTCGAAAGGAAAAGGCATTGCTACGGATTGAATCATTCGTAAACTTTCGAGGTAAGTGTTTGTTCTATCCTAGCTTGAAGGAATAGAAATTTAGTTATGAATAAATTGTTGATTAAGAGTTATTGGTGTTATACCGGTAACGAAGATAAATTGTTGAAATTATTATCAATTATTGGTTTAGAACCGGTAATTATCAATATTGTTGATATAGAGATTATTGGCTAAATGCCGGTAATATATATATTTATGAATTGGGATCGTGTGGCGCGCCGACCACTTATATATTTATGAATTGGGATCGTGTGGCGCGCCGACCACTTATATAATAAGAAATGGGATCGTGTGGCACGCCGACCACGAAGTGATTTAAATCTTGGCATTGGCCATAGTTGCCGGTAGCCTATTGATATAGTTGGGAGCGGGTGGTACGCCTACCACAAGATGTAGTTATTGATATAGTTGGGAGCGGGTGGTACGCCTACCACAAGATGTAGTTACTGAGACAGTTGGGAGCGGGTGGTACGCCTACCACGAGATATGAAAAGAGAAAGGAATTGAGACATGAAAGTAAGATCTATTCTGTTGATTATATTAGTCTGGATATCACGAGTTATTGACTATTATTTCTGAGCAGAGTCTTTCCTTATAAATGTATTGTATATATATATATGTATATTGCAACTATACAGGTTTATGTGGGTGACTGGCCTTAGCCTTGTCACTAGTTCGCTGGGATAGGCCAGGCACTTACCAGCACATGGGGTCGGTTGTGCTGATACTACACTCTGCGCTCTTTTGCGCAGATACAGGTTACGGACAGCAGCAACGACAGTAGCGACTTGTGGATTTTTCGACTACTGAGACTACGAGGTAGCCTTGCAGGCGTCCGCAGGACCCGTTGCCTCTTCTATCTATGTTTTTCATTCTATTATCTCATATAATCGAGATAAACAGCTTGTATTTTCTTTCAGACAATTATATGTATTATTCTTAGAAGTTCGTGAGTATTGTGACACCAGTCTTGGGTATTGTATCATGTTTGGGTTTTCTTTATCATATTTGACTAAATCTTTCGCTAATTTTGATTATTCCGCTGTAATTTATATGTTTTAATAATAAGTCTTAATAAGAATTTGGTAATTAATGGAGATGTAATTAATATTTGGCTTCCCTAGCTTCCATTTAGTAGGCGCCATCATGACCCCGATGGTGGGAAATCCGGGTCGTGACAGTATTGTATACCATGTAGCTTATAACTAACTATATTTTCACAATATACTGTTGCGGCGTGCAACCCGCTCCAATGACATACCCGTGGCGGCGTGCCACCCGATCCAGATACCATACCTGTGGCGGCGTACCACCCGATCCAAATAACCCGTGGCGGCGTCCCACCCGATCCACGCATAAATCTCGCAAAAGAAAATGCATATCGAGTCGAATTTTCTCATTACAACAAACATATATATATATAGCCTCATGCTCGGCCACATGAAACGCATCTGACAACGTTTCTCAATACTGGAACTGAATCAATGGTGGATACTTCTACACTAACATCCGCCACTAAGGTCCAACCAACAAAGCAATACCCACCAGCCGTCTGCTGGTCCTGAGGTACAACTACCCCGCTGGAGCATACTCCGATGCACTTTGCTACGCAATTTGTGCCATATTCCGACATAGTCCATATCACATTTGTCTAGACGACCTGACTTATGTCAACCAGTCTGAAATAAGGTATCATAACCCCAATTCATCATATCAAGCTAAGAGAGAGCCACTAGGGCTTCCGATTTCCAATAATCACAAAACAGTGCCGATACACGCGATATACAACCACTGCATATGCGGATTACGAGAACTTCTAGTCTCCAACACATATGTAACACATGGATCGCTATACCTGGTTCCACACTCCACCGTACGAATACATAACGCACATCAAGCGTTCATTCATACCACGACAGCCATTCAGAAATTTCACTATGCCATCAACGACTCAGTCATTATAGTCGATCCAACAAGAGAATACCCCCATACCACTGGATATCATCAGTTTACATTACCTTGTCCTTTTTGGATCATATTCCCTACCAAGTTAATAGAATAGCAGTACCATTTTCTTAAATCATCGGAAAGTTCAATTCTTAATTCACCTGCAGCTGTCCGCGCTGCTCAATAATTTTATTGATTTCTCATATATTATGAACTGATCTCAAAACCTAGAATATACCATTATCAACTTTCCATAACACATCATATATACCATATCACACTAAGACAACATGGAAATTTATATCCCTTTCCTCCGCCTCAACGTCGGCGCACTCAACTAGTCAAGGACTTTCATGATCCCATATAGAGAAAACTCATTGCACATTCCAGACCTTACATGCCAACAGGAAAAATACACTCATTTTCAAACCATGGTAGAACACATCATAAACTCTTTCTCCCAATTACATTGCATAAGTTAAACTGCCAGGACTGAGTCCTTATACCCATATTATACCCATATCGGGTTACACGACTGCCAGCACTCAAAAGCTTTACTGCAATGTCTACAAGACTCATTACTTCAACCACATACTAGGAATCAATCGTATCCTTTTTTATACCATTCTGGTTTATTAACAAGTTGTTTCATTTACCAAGTTTCCTTTCTGATTCATCTCTAATTTCATATCAGTTTTTTCTGTAGTACCATAATACATCAACTCATGTTACCACACGAGACTCGTACACAAGACCACAAGGTCTAAGACCCATAGGCCACTGAATACTCTCTCGATGTTTCCCAAAAGTACCACATTCTACAATACTTTATTTCGAAGAACTTCTTGCGATTTGAATTCGTTATCATTACCTTCCCATATGGTTACATAGAATCACATCATTCACATAATATAACACTAGTCTTGATTTTTCTCTAACGAAACCGCCATCTTTAGCCACATACACAAAACTTAAGGCACCTGACTGTTACAAGCAAAATCTTGAACACTGCAAAACCATTCTCCGGCATCATTCACCTTTATTCAGCTGTAATTCAATTGTCCTATTGAGTAGAACCACTCGTGTTTTGTTAGAACTCCTGACATCGCAGAACATGATTACTTACAGATACAATCAGCTATCTTTCTTTTCTATACGATGAATATTCTTTACCAACAGCAGTTCAAAACACCCTAGTACTTCATCAGATCTACGAAGCACCATAACCTTTACCAGAATTTCCCAACATACTTAGAGACAGAATCAACATAGCACACAATAGTGCAATCAGTTAATCAAAAGCAACCTCCCCAACTTAGCTCGAAGCCATTCATCAAAGCACTTTCAACCACTCATATCATTATTACTCAAGTGATGCCGAAATGTTAATATGAGATTAAACTCAAGTCATTTACAAGCTTCGGCGGAGATTCGAATCATCAGAAATATTAACTCTTTTGCAATTCTTGCATTCATTCACACACAACAGTTACACCCCCTCTTTAGGTGACAAAATCTTTTCTAAGTCCCAAATTTTCCAAAAATTTCGGCAGAGTTCCCTTTGTAAATTGGCCTATCCACCTGCCAGAGAATCACCAAAACCATCATAGCAATACATTCACAACTCGACAAGATATCACAATGCATATCGACAACATTAGTCTCAATACTACACAAATCATATTATCATATTTGGTACATGAACATGCGTTGTACTTGCTCGAATCATAACACATATCAACTACCTTTCAATTACACATGAGAACCAATCCACCTATCTCGCCTCAATTTAGCATTTCAACACAATACCTTCCACCAGGATACACATAGCATAATCATTTTAGTCTTCCTGAGTTTGAACTCGTTCCACTACACATAAGGCACTTATATTACTGAGCGCTCGATGCATACACAGACGTGCGGAAGGAATTTCAAAAGCATATCTCAAGCTGAATCAAGTACGCACGATAAGAATTCCAAGAAATGTGAAGTGTTTCCTAAAGGTTCGCAGCCTCCCGAGGATAAGTACAGGCGTCCCCGTACCGATCCACAAGACTCTACTAACCGGCTCAAGAATCATAAGGCATAGTAAACCTAGGCTCTGATACCAACTTGTCACGACCCCAAATCCGGTCGTGATGGCGCCCAGCACACTGCTAGGCCAGCCTGACCAATCAACAATAACCACGGAGCCACAAGCTCACTTTATCCAATTTAAGCACAACGGTGATAGACATATTTAAAACAGGGAACCAAGTCCCAACATGTGCCAACTCCCATAGACCGAAGGGTCAAGAGTCATGAGCCTCTACATAGTATACAAAGTGTAAATAGTGAATATAATTGTGCACAAGTGTGGGGTGATCAGAACAAAATATAGACAAACTGGAGAATCAGGTCCTGCGAACGCTGGCAGCTACCTCGACCGTCCAAAAGCACTCCCGAGCCGCAATGGAATCAGCTCTGCTGTAATGTACCTGGATCTGCACACAAGGTGCAGGGAGTCGGGTGTGAGTACTTCCAACTCAGCGGTAATAAAAGTAAATAATGCTGAAGGGAAGAAAACCACGCAATGCACTATCTCTTGCTACACAATACAGAACTATCATTAAACTTCAAAACACTATCACTTTATTCCTTTTCAGCATATGTGAGTAGATTATTAGAAATCCAAAGTTTTAGCTACTTTCTTTCATTATAACATACCAATACCTGGGAAAATCTCAAGCAGTGCAAGTCAGCACTCAAATCAGCCTCTCGGGCTCAGCACTCCTTAACAATTTATACCAGGAGATCCGGTCAATAAAGCAACAAATGCACATGTGCCAGTAAAGTATGAGTGCTAAAATGTTATGCCACGTAGTACACGTAAACCAATGTATGTATGCCATGCAATGCATATGACCGCTACGGCGTGTAGCCCGATCCAATTTGGGTACCCGTGCTCACTGTGGGGGTTCAGACTCCGGAGGGGCTCCTACGGCCCAAGCACAATATTAATATCACACCTGCTGCGGCGCGCAGCCCGATCCGTATACCACTGCGGCGTGCAGTCCGATCCATGCATGTGTATGCATATGCTCACATAAAATGTCATGTCTTAACATATGGCCCTCGACCCCAATCAGGTCTAACAGATAATCAAGAAAGCCCTACGGGCAACAATATCATATTAGCTCACAGCTAAAATATTATTAAGACCTTGCTCAAGTTTTTCATAACCTTATAAGAATGCTGAATAGCAAAATACCATTTAAAACCTTAAATTTAGAATAAAATATGTACAGTGTTATCAAAACAGTGATACCAATCCCTCTGAAGGATTCAAATAATTGGCACGAAGCCCAAACGTGATAATTAGTCCAATTCATTTTAACAATTAGGTGTTATTATTTATTACGCGGGACGGACCAAGTCACGATCCCCAATGGTGCTCTACCCCACGCCCGTTATCCGGCGTGCAAGTCACCTCAACACGGCGCACTAAGATGTGCAAGTCCGGGGTTTACTAACCCTCAAGACATCATTTACAAGTATTACCCACCTCGAACCGACGAAAACTCATGCCCGCGACGCCTTAGCTCCTCGAACCGGCATCCACGCACGTCCAAACTAGCCAAAATCAGTACAAATATATCAAAATAGGCTAATGGAACATAACCCAATCGAAAGAACTCGAAAAATATCAAAAATCATGAAATTTGCAAAACCCGAGCCCCGGGCCCACATCTCGAAAAATTTCGAAACTCATATTTCCAGACCCCTCGTCTCGCCACGAGTCCATACATATAAAATTTACCAAAATCGGAGTTCGATTGGCCTTTCAAAACCCAATTTTTCGTTTTCAATATCTAGGCCACAATCCTTCACAATTTCTACCCAAATTCATGAAGATTGATGTTAATTCTACCATAAAATGATGTTTTTGAGTCAAGAAACTTACCTCCAATGAATACCCGACCAAACGATGTCCGAATGACCTGAAAATTTGCAGGCATATCCAAAATCACCTAACGAAGCTACTGCAACTGTCGGAATTCCATTCCGACTCCCGGATCAAAATCTCACCTACCGTTCGGTTTCCGCCAAAATTCAACCTTAGCCAATTCAAGCCTAAAACTACATCGGGCCTCCAAATTCAATTCTGATTGCTCTCCTAAGTCATAAATGATCCCTCGAAACTAGTCGAATCATCGGAATCCGATTCCGAGCACTCTAACTCGATAGTCAACTCTAGGTTGACTTTCCATATTCAAACTTCCTTCAAACATGCTATTTGCTTCATTTTTAATTCAATTCACTCCTAACTCACCTGATAGGCTCTAACACTGATATAAAAGCATAAAACATGTAATTGCAACATGACGGGGTGATAAATTCCCGTAACGACAGGCCGGGTCGTTACAGTAATGTGGTTGCCAAGGAAACATGATTACAGGCTCAAAGGGGTTAACTACGATACATAACAATTAGGTGGGTAAAATATGTATATATGGCGCAACAAGAAATGCCTATATCACTTCTAAGACTGAACAAAACTACTATTTCGCTTTGCAAACACACATGGCAAGTTCTAGGCATCAATGCAATGCACAGAATAATGCAAAACCTCACACACATGGCACATAACTCACTCAGGATTGGATTCATCAAAATACTCTAGTCAAGCAGTTGAGCAAAGTTAAGATAATACAACATAAGGTACTTCTACAAGAGTCAAAAACTGAGCCTAAGCGTCACAACCAAAGTACTCACTATTCTCAATGCATAACAAAGTCAAGAGATATTGCTTCAATTCAAAACACAACACAATGGATCATATTCCTAAAATAAAAAGTAACTACATCCGGTTCAAATAAAATCCTTGGAAAATAACCGCGACACAAAGAAAAATTAAGGAAGAATTGCTACATTAGCTAACAGAAGAAAATCTTTTTATTTTATTTTTTCTTTAGACTTAAATCTCTCAAAAAAAATTTCTAATAAATCCATCGTCGGGAAAATTCCAATCCTTTTTTTGTTTTTGTTTTCTTAACAAAACAAATAAAAACATTATTCAATTAAATTAACACAACTAAAATAGCATAGAAAGTCACCCAGAC
Organism: Nicotiana noctiflora; assembly: GCA_032618575.1. Classification (NCBI taxonomy): domain Eukaryota; kingdom Viridiplantae; phylum Streptophyta; class Magnoliopsida; order Solanales; family Solanaceae; genus Nicotiana; species Nicotiana noctiflora. The sequence continues at coordinate 36,666 of JASVEL010006512.1, forward strand.
AATCTCCTCACCCCACACTTAAAAATGTCCATTGTCCCTAATGCACACCATACTAATAAGAGGGTAAAGAAACTTTTTGGTAGGCCAAAGGCCGAAGCACTAGTAGCTTATGGGGTACTCAGACTTCTCCCAAGATTGGTACTTCGTGCGGGTATCTCACACTTTGTTCCAACCATTTGATTTTTTGTTGCATCCTTCCAATACCTTTGCTTTTCATGCTCTTAGAAAATAAAATATTGACACTATAAAAATAATATAATTAAAAAAAAAAACAATAAAGCTGGGTTGCCTCCCAACAAACGCATGATTTAACGTCGCGGCACAACTTGAATCGCTTTTTGACTCTACTTTGAACTTATGAATCGAACCCCAAATTTTGATTCTGCTATATGATCATGTTCCTGGGGTGGTGGAACGAATATGGCTGGCCCAATAAAATAATATAGTATTCTGCACTTCTTGGCCTTTAGATGAGGTGTATAATTCCGATTTTCTGGCAAGAAGAATTCCAAAAATGCAAGCACTTTTTTCCTCATTCCTTGACTCCTCAAATGGCTCGGATGACTCTATTTCCATGTCATCATCTAAACACAATGTGAAAAAATTCTTGGAGTGAGGACCAATGCGCTCAACTACATGAATATTGGGACTATCTACATTCTCAACACTAATGACAATAGAGTCAACAAATTTTTTTTCCTCAATATCCTTGGTTGACTCTAGTATCTCTTCTACAACATCGACATCCTCAAAATCTAGTGCGATTGATTGTTGGTGTTCTCCTCTAGCTCATCCTCATATATTTTTTAAATCTCCCATCATAATGGCAATTTGTACAGCCAATTCATGCTCATATTGGCTATTATCCACATTGTCAATTTGTTGCGCTTTACAAGGTTCAATTAATTTATTCGCTTGAGCCTCCAAGTTGTGAATAGTTGCCCCTTGACTTTGTACCCGCAGTTGTATCCCATGATATTGTTCTGTAAGGCACTTTCGCATATCCTCGATCTTTTTAAGGTCTTCATACGTGGGTTCCAAGTTCCTATTAACTTCACAAGAAAAAGAAGAATCATCAAAGTATGGGGTTGGGGAAGATAAGAACTATAAGAATAACCATGAAAGTGACCATCTTTACCACCACACATATCACACATATTCCGCACATAAGATTGAGTTGGTGCACAAAACTCTCTCTCAGAAATATTTTGATAATTTTTTCCTGGGTGGTTTCCTTCACAATATGCATAAGGAGGATTAAAAGTAGAATTACCAACATCAAAATTCTCATAATTCCATGATGCCATGTTTCTCAAATAAAAAAATAAAACAAAAAAAAATTCAAATAATAAAATAAAAGTTCAAACTTGAAACCTAGCAAAATGTACACTTACAACTACATCGTTAGTTCCATGGCAACGGTGCCAAAATTTGATCACGCCCAACTATGCCTTATAAAAAGGACTAAGCGGTCGCTGCAAATATAATCCGGTTTACAATTCCGGAGTCGAATCTCACAGAGAACTAAGACTTAGCTACAGTTGGTCACTATCACCAAGAAGACAAGCTTGAATAATTCCTAAGTTACATATATTAAGATTCTCATATCTAATTAACTAAATAATTAAATTAGTAGATTAACAACTAAAGATACTGAGGGTTAGAGAAAAGATTAAGGAGGTCTAGAGTTACGATTTCCCCAATTGTTGGAATCCTTCCCGCTATGTCTTCTATAATTTTGCCTAAGTATTCTTTACCGATCATGAGTACTCTTATTACCGTAAATCTCTCCTAAGGAATTACGACAATTTATTAGACGCACTTTCCCGAGCTACGCTAGCTGGCTTTTAATACAGCTCACTTCAGATCGCACCCAAGGCTTCGTTATCTCTAATCCCGCCTTTAAACCCTTGGTTATTGATCCCTCATAACTCTAGGAGTGGTGTTTTTTCAACAATTACCTAAATATGAACTCTCTTCCAAGTTATACATACTAAATAGGCATATCTAATTGAGAGCTCTTCAACCAACCAGAATATAAACGTAGTTGAACAAATAGAGAAAAGTTATGGCTCAATTTTATAAAAACATAACAAGAATTTATCCTACAAAAGGTTCTATCAAAACTCTAGATAACAAATTAGCTATTCATAATAGTATGTAAAACTACAATACTAAAAGTCATAACTAATAATGAAAAATAGGAAGAGGAAGGAAAAACTCGTAGAATAATTCTCCACCTTGCTCCCAATGTGTTCTTGCCTCCTTAGGTTGAATCTATGTATCAAATCTACAAGGCAAGAGTCGATCGACAGGGTGTCAATGCCCTAAGAGATATCGGGGACAAATCAATTTGCATGTCCTTAGAAAAATCGAAATAGAAGTAGATGTCTTCTTCTTTACTGAGGGAGTAGGTATGGCGCACACTTACTATTTCTATGAGTTTCCTTTGGCAGGTCAATTAGGCAAAGGATCAAATTCTCGCGATATCCGCACATAGTCCTGGTTGGAAGACAGGCGCCATCCTATGAGGCAGATTCGTTCCCCCAAAGTGGATGATTGCTCCTCTTTGGCAATCTATCCTGGCGGAGCCCTTTTCGACGGTTTTAGAGAGGGAAAATCCTTTTCTAGACCGACCAGTATCCGCGCAGGTGCTTTTGACCTTGACCGAGATCATTTTCTCTTCTTGGTTGGCCTCCTTCGTTTAATATAGGGTTTAGGGCTTAAAATCATGTATTTTGCACTTTAGTCCCTCAAATTTCTGCATTCTGCCGCGGTCCCATCGCGGTTACGCCAGGACCACGGCCAAAATGGTCCTCTGAATCTTTGGTAATGTTCTGTCGCGGTCCTACCGCGGTCCCACCGCAGTCCTACCGTAATTATGGTTTTTCACCTTGTTCTATTTGGAATTTGAAAGAATGTAAAACATGAAAGTTGTATCTTTTTGAGTTATCTTTCCAGCCATATATTATGTAGCCCAAATGGAGTTCTGAGTAAAAATGTTATGTCTAGTTTACTAGATAGTGCCTAACATGCCTCCTCGAGTCTTCATTTTGTTGTTTTATCATTCGTTGATCCCCGAATACGATCCCGACTTAATTACTTGGGCTTTTACTCAGAATTCAAAGCTCCAAATTACTTGAGTTTGTTCCATAATATCTATATAGCTCGAAATCAATCCTACAAGGCATAAAAAATACATCGTTAGTGTAAAACACTAGCGATTAAAGAGCAAACTTAACTAAAGTGCAGTAAATTAGAGTGTAATAATCGACTAATATACGTAATTATAGCGTATCATCAGCTAACAACCTTTCTAGGATACACAATGTCCCTATTAATAATGCATACGAGTAGCCATGCAATCCGAAACAAATTCATACGGTCCACAACCAAAGAAATAGAGCACCTTTTCCGGTATAAACTCTCATATCAGCGATAATACCAGAATATTCATACTTGGTTTTAATCACAATCAAGTGACTAACATGTCACACTTACACAATTCTCCCATGGGATATGCTCCCACGATCTTCCGCACCAGGTAACAAAGTCGGCACCTCCATTCTACCAACCATACTAATTTTCTAAAGCAAAACACAAATCTGTAACTCAATACACAAGGCCTCTTACACAGAACGCTGTTCTCGGGTGGCACAAAAGAAAATTTTGACTTACTTTGAACATTTGTATTCCTTCCTGCTCATCCGAGCCCGTGACCTTCTTATTGACACTGAACCGCAACCTTGATTCCCTACTTTTAAATTTCCATGCGCTTACTGCACCTATCATGCCACTACACGAGAGTACAAGAATTTCATCATAATCACCAATAGAATAAATATTTCACCGCCTAGAACCCCTTTCACTCAGCACATTTTAGAAGAACGATGACAACATGCAACCGAATTTCCATAACCGCAAAAAATGCAAACCTCAAGTCGTGGTCTAAACCACCATAACTCTTTCGAGATCCACCTATACATAGCAGGCCATTACAATCAAATACCTCCAAATCAATCAAGTTACAGTGGTTGCCAAGCCCGCTCGTACAACCATAAACCACATGTATAACTTCACACGTCGAAGGAACCGATCATTGCAAAATCATGTTGATTCAACCACTACTAACCGACTCATCTTCTTCCAATTTACTCTTGACTTGCTTATGAATTGATATAGCTCCATTAAAAATATAAACAAAATGCAACAATACTCATCCAAGTGACCCAATCCACGAGACCACATCGTCTCAATACCTATGATCTCATACCCTTCTTATGCGCACAGTAGTACCTCCAATCGGTACACCCATTCTAAAAGATCCTCTATGGATCTGAAGTTGTTTCCTCTCATTCCTCCAATACCGCACTGCTTACCCGATGATAACCTAAAAATTCCAAGTCTCGTTCGTCATCCACTACAAAAACTCCCTCCTTAACCACATAACGGATCTGAAATCCTTAGGCATCGCACTTAAATTCTTGAACCCACAAGGACTGTTGTTATGAGTCACCTAATTTGACCTTATCCTGAAAATAACCAAACTCCAACGCTATGCTAGCACATGAATACCCTTTCAAGGAAGCAACCAGCTGAATTTTTTCCTTGTAAATTACACCCACAAAAAGCATAAACTCTGAGTCTTTCCAAAACCTGCAACTAAATCGATAAGGTCAAATATAGCATATATTCATCAAGTTCTTTGCTCGAATTAACCTTGTTCTTTTTTTTTTCTTTTTTAGTCATAAATAATCCACCAATGCACAGATAATCAGAAACCACACAAGAAGTTAACCGCGCGTCCCAATCATAGGAAGCTATCCTTAGCTTTAAGCTACAATAACATAAATATAAAATTCACAAGATTCTCCTTCTTAATTTATCATGACCTCGCACCGTAACTCGTCAAATTCCTCGAAATCCCTTGTTAAACTTTTCATGAACATTCCGAATTATCATTCACAATCGCATATTCGACCTTTCATCAGGTAGCAAGTAGAACTCTTCATACAAAATTCACCAAAATCACGCAACTGCTAACCTGCTCACAGAAGATAAACCACCTGCGGGATACCATACGGACATCTTTCAACGATATTGCACTAGGTATAACTCTCCACAAAATCGTAAACCCTCCTGAGCCAATGCTCGTTCACCTGCTGTACAAGTCTGTCCATTCCCTGTTCACACCAACTGAAAGTCCGACAATACACTATTCTAACTCTTATTTCATTGAAACTTACACTTTCATTTTTTAGTCAATCAAGAATGACATGATCATTGTTAGACCAATTCAACCCCCTTAATATATAAAGAAAGAGAAGTTTAATATACCAGTATTTCAACTTCTAGTGATTATTTCAACTACTCAAATGGCTAAGAGGCTTATTAATTCACGTAAAACCCATATTTGGGCCTTGCTCAATTTACACTAAACCATCAGTAGGTAAGCTAGGATATTATGCATGTGACACAAAAGTAACTTAGAAGATATGTGGAACATCATATTCTTTAACTCGCCTGATTAAATTAGATATCCATATATGTCACTAACACTCCTGGCACTAATTAATTACTCTTCCATTTTCTCCCCAAGTGAGGTGTCTTTTCAAATAAAAACACACATCTTTATGTGAAGTTTGCCAGAGAAATCACCCCATGTGCTAGTAATTAAAATATTACCTCATTGACACGTTCATTTGTACATAGTATAAAAGGGGGCAGCTAGCATTTTATTGAACTAGTTAAATTTGTATATTTATAGTATATAGGAACCTATTTTGCACTTTATTGAATCAATCATATATTCATGCGTGATGCAAAAGAGTCTTTTCGTCTTTGCACGAGCAAAAAAATTATTGTATTAAGCTCCCGCTATATACGAAATTCAGAAAAAAAAAGTCAATTCATTTATATATATATATTATGAAATATTATCTTACATTTCTACAAGTGCATATTGTCTTCGTACAATAATTTGCCTAAAATTTGCTTTCTTACTTTGAGTTTCCATTTCAGATGAATGATTTAGTTCTATGTTGAGTTATCTTCGAAAAGTTTGAAAACTAAGGACATCAAACACTTCATGATAAGAAAGAAATATTTCAAATCTACAGCAATGTATAAAATAGTATTAGTGAGTACTGTTAAATATACACTACTTGAACATAAACATTTTTTTTAAATAAATAAAAAAATTACCATACTTTATCATTAGTTATGATTTTATAAAGATACTAGATAGCAACATCAGGTGCTAGTAAACTTTTGGATTCAACTAGCATGTGAGGGACGCATGCAAGAATTTTTGTAAGCGATATCGAAATGTATAGATGAACTGTAATGGTTATCGTACTTTTAAATAAGAAATATCCTTAATAACCTCAAAATCAAGCACATAACCAACACACTAAGATAAATTTATGTCAAGTGATGTCAAATTTCCTACTTTTATATATATATATATATATATATATATATATATATATATATATATATATATATATATATATATATATATATATATATATATATATATATATACGGTAAGCGTCCGACCCTGCTGACATCCTTATTGTATTATATATTTGAAATTATGTGGAGAGTATCAAACCTATATAAGGAGTTTATATGTCAAATTAGCATTTTTAACACAAGTTAAGGTCACATTATAATCAAGAAGAAAATTTCTTGTACTTGTCGATCTTAATGTTAAGATATTGAAGTTTACAAACATATCATCACTTTAAAAGAAAGACAAATTCTAAAGTAAAAAGGGAATTAATCTGATAGGTTTGGTGAGTAATTTTACAATGAAAATCCTAGAGAAGTTGACAAATCATGACTTCACTAGCAAGGTCCGTACGCAATTGCAACCATAACAAAACAATTTTGGTATAATCTCATAAGTGAAGTCTAGAAAGATTAAAATATACACAGACCTTACTACCTTAAAAAAAATAGAAAGATTATTTCTACAAGACCTTCAGTTTAGGAAAATAAAAGAAGGGCAACAGCAAGCACTAATTAAAAAATCGAAGCAAAATACAAAGATACAAAACTAAACTAAGTGTTATAATTAGAAGACCGAAACTATGGCAATGACAAGTAAACACAAGAGTCAAGGAATACGAAAATACATAAATAATGCTAACTCATGTACTAAAGCTACTTTACAGACAAAGACAACGCTAGATGACCTATTCTAACCCTTACATTTATCCTCAACCTCCACACATTCCTATCCATGGTCATGTCCTCGGTGAGCTGGAGTAACGCTATATCTTGTCTCATTACCTCTCCCCAATACTTCATCGGCCTACATCTACCTCTCATTATGCCCTCCAGGGCCTCACACCTCTTCACGATGCATTTGTGCCTCCTCTCTTTGTTGTAATTTGGATTTACGTTAATTGGTTATAACCTGAGAGGATATTGATGTGATCCAAGTGGTGGATAAATAAAATGCCTAATATTAAGTATTGTGTGTGTAGATAAGTGAGGCCCAATAACTATTGGCATGTGATGAGTAGACACTCTTTATAAATAAAGGCGAAACACTCTTTCCCTAGCTATCATAAAATCATAGCGTATTCTACCTCTTGAATACGTGGTAACGACAGACATCCCATCGTTCAAATTCTTCGGGCTGTGAGAGCGAGTATCTAGTGGATCGTGAAAGTTGATCTTAGGCTTAATCGACGTTTGTTATCTTCTATGGAGTTTAACGGTAAGTTTCTTAAACTTAACCCAAGAATATGTTTATGCTTGTGTTTTAATCTCTGCTATAGGTGTGGATTAATTATCCTACACTCTTCACATGTCCGAACCATTTGAGTATCGTCTCCTGCATCTTGCTCACCTCGCCCTGAATAACTTCATTTCTAATTTTATCTAGTCGGGTATATCCGCATATCCATCTCAACATCCACATTTCCGCCAACTTCATCGTCTGGACACTGTAGTTCTTAACCGGCCTTTACTTCGATCCATATAACATAGCCAATCTTAGCATTGCACTATAAAACTTGCCATTAAGTTTAGATGGCACATTCTTATTATAGAAAAAAACTTGAAGCGAGTATTCATTTCATTCATCCCGACCCAAAATGATGCGTAACATCATCATCGATCTCTCTTCACTTGTATAACTAACTTAAGATATTTAAAACTTTTTCTCTTGGAGTTAACTTGAGATTCAAGGTCCATATGCAATTGCTAACGAATTAATATACAATTCTTTTTATACATGTACATTTTATCATGGATTAACAATAATTAATAATGTAGTAGCGCCTTACTTATTAACAAGATCGAGAGAGTGAATCTCGAAAAATAATGTTAAAATTGAAAGGAAGTGTACGCCTGTCCTAACGAGGAAAATTTAATTAGCTGAGTGAACTTGAAACCTCAATTAAGGTAAAATTTATTAAATTACTAACTTAATTAGATATCCACCAAATTATACGAATATACCCCAAGTTGAAATTGTTCATTAACAATTTGGAGTTAAAATTGTTCATTAACAATTTAGATTCAGAGTATGTTTCATAAATGTATGTATATTCATAGAATGAGTCCCCAGTTGATTTTTTTGTTAAAGAACTTTGAATACATATATGTTTTGATAAAATCTTCTTTAAATTATGAATATTAATTCCAGCAAAGTTTTTCTCTTAAATATGACTAGTACAATATTTTTTCCAAATGTTATAACTTGAAAAAATAGAGATTCTATCATCATTTTTTCTCACGAAAACTCCAATTTTCTACTGGTGAAAAAAAAGAGAGGAGGATAATCTCTTTTTTACAAATTAACCCGAAAAATTGGAATTTACGCCAAATAACGCTAAAATTTCTTCATTCCTAAATTCATTAGGCCATATTATTTAGTGACGAAAAACTCAGAGTAAATAAGTAAACAAGAATTAATAAAATAAAATAGAAAACTAAAGTTGAGGAGTCACGTTCTCCTTCCTAACATCCGTTCACAAGTCGACGTTGTTTGTTTGCGCTTCACTCTCTTATAGAAGCGCGTGAGGTGGAAACCTGTCCCACTAATACTACTACTAAAAGATCCCTCTCCATATCTAATTCCTCATTTCGTTTCTCTCAGGGAGATCGAGATCTATTCTCCCACTCCCCCTTACCCCGCCCCCCCTCCCCACAAGCAAATTCTCCATCTAGCAAATTTACACACACATACACACGAAAAGTTGTGGTATATAATCACATTGTGATCTCCAGAAAGTTCGTTAGGGAAATGGAGAAGAAGAAAAGGACGATGGCGTGGTACGTCGTCGTTTTGCTTATTGTCAGCTGTGCATCGCCGGTGAGATCGGACGGTTCAGATCACAAGTACAAAGCTGGAGATCCGGTTCCTCTTTATGCTAACAAGGTCGGTCCTTTCCATAATCCCAGGTAATTCATTAATTGCCGTTAGATCTCTAATCTACCTTTAAAGCTGAATTTATATTGTGTTCTATTTAGCGTGATCGAGCTAGGCGTTATGTGATTTCAAGTTGCATTTTCTGCTGTTGTTTTTGTTGTGCTCGAAAAATTGTCGGTGGATAAAAAAATGAAAGATTTTTAATGGCAGATGTGTTGTTGAGTGTATTGATGTGCCGATTTTATGAATTTCTAGTTTGATAGAGATTTCTGTTGAGCTAACTAATTTATGTACAATGTAGATAGAGCTAAGATTTGGTGATATTGGGATCTCGGATTGAGCATACATTGATGACTGGGTTTACAGAATCACAGTCAAATATTTATAGATATTTAGTAAATTTCGTAATACATATACATGGTATGGGCAAAAGCTACTTAGTTTCCAGGAACCCATAGGTTATACTGAAGATCCGCCTCTGGCTGAGACTCCATTCTTGTGTCCGGACTAAGAAGTAGTTGGTGTAGATATACTTAAATTAAGGTTTTTTTCAGGAGTCCTTTTTTGTTCTAATTAGAGACTTTATGTCCACAATGGAATAAGGGTGAGATTTTGGAGAACCTTTACTTTTAGAACATTCCTTGAACGACAATATATTTAGTATTGGAAAGGAACGGACCTGAATAGAATGAAATGGATATAGAGGATTCATATAGGATATAGCCAGCCATAGCTAATTTGAGATTTAGGTCTAGTTGGGTGATTTATTTAACTGAAACTTGGATTGCACCTCTGGAGGCCTGCTACCTCTGACAGGGCTGATTGCATTTTCGATACACAAGGCCTAGGAAATTATAATCTCCATCCTATGCTTTTTTAAGTGCCTTACTCATCTATAGGCACTACATTTATGAAAACGTCTCTATTGTGTTTTCTTTTATCTAGCTCATAGCTGATGGCTTGTTTTGTTTTGGATTTCTTTCTAGTGAAACATACCGGTTCTTCGATCTTCCTTTTTGTGCTCCAGGTATGCAATCATTGTTATGTGGGTTTCCTTTCTTAAGTTACTCGTAGAGTTTGTCTTTCAATTTATCGAGGAATGTTCTTGCAGCCCATGTGAAGGAGAAAAAGGAAGCTCTTGGTGAGGTCTTGAATGGTGATCGATTGGTTAGTGCCCCTTACAAGCTTGACTTTATGTACGACAAGGACTCAGAAATAGTTTGCAAGAAGACATTGTCGAAGGAAGAAGTTGCTCAATTCCGCAGTGCTGTTGCTAAAGACTACTACTTCCAAATGTATTATGATGACTTGCCCATTTGGGGTTTCTTAGGGAAAGTTGATAAGGAAGGAAAATCTGACCCCAGCGAGTACAAATATTACCTGTTTAAACATCTCCATTTTGAGATATTTTCCAACAATGATCGTGTGATTGAGATCAATGCACGAACTGATCCTAATGCCCTGGTAGATATCACAGAGGATAAGGAGGTTGATGTTGAATTCATGTACTCTGTAAAATGGAAAGAGACAAAAACACCTTTTGATAAGAGGATGGAGAAGTACTCACAGTCTTCATCGTTGCCACATCACCTGGAAATTCATTGGTTCTCAATTATCAATTCCTGCGTAACAGTTCTTCTCTTAACTGGTTTTCTTGCCACAATTCTTATGCGGGTTCTTAAGAATGACTTTGTCAAGTATGTGGTCATTTGTTAATTTGTTTGGTTTATGTACTTTTGTTCGTCTCTCAAGATAAAGTTTGTCTTAGCCTTTGGCTCAAATATTAATCATCTTTACTTTTAAAGGTATGCACATGATGAGGAGGCAGCTGATGACCAAGAAGAAACTGGGTGGAAATACATCCATGGTGATGTTTTTAGGTACCCAAATTACAAATCTGTGTTGGCTGCGGCACTTGGTAGTGGTACCCAGCTATTTACACTGTAAGTTTTCGAGTTTTTACTCTGAAAAATAAAGTTCTAAATAGGATATTTAAAAGGTCCTTTTGATGTATATTTACTCTTTACTTATATAAAAAAATATGAATTGTTTTATTGGTCAACTAGCTCAATCTGGAAGCTTTCGACTAGGCAATTAGGTAATTTGTTGTCTCAACCAGCCCTTTCTAACACTTTTCCTTTTCAATTCCTAGGACCATCTTTATTTTCCTTCTCTCCCTTGTTGGTGTTTTCTATCCATACAACCGCGGAGCTTTATTCACGGCATTGGTCGTCATATATGCTCTCACATCTGGAATTGCAGGCTATACAGCTTCCTCTTTCTATTGCCAGCTAGAAGGGACAAACTGGGTTTGTTTTCATGTCTTTATTATATTGCTTTTCCATTTGAATGTATTTTGAGAATTTTATCTGGTGCACTAAGTCCCTAATTCCAACTATATGCTTATTATCATCCCAAAACAAAGATAAAAACTTTGACCTTTTTTCAGTCGTATTTTGTTGCTTCGCATGAATTTATTTTTCTCTATCCTTTTCTTAAGAACGCTGAAAAATTGAAGGTTTGTATATAGCAAGTCAAGTCATTTGTTTGCTGAAAGCACCTACTCTAATGCCATAACTTTGAGCCTCTATATTAAGGGTTAGAGGATTCATCTGTTTATCCCATTGCTCTTTTTCTAAGCAAAGGAAGAAACAGAAACTTAGTTAATAAAGCATCTTGTTCAAGCAGGTAAAACAAGGTGAACATAGAGTTTTGCATCCTTGATTTAGGCATGTGATGTTTTGTACGATAGATGATTGTTATTTATTCCTTCTGGACAGAACTTTAAGGAAGCTGAGTTGTTATTTAGAGAAGCAGTTTATCTTCATTCTATCATGTAATTCACCTCATCTTGTATGGGTTACACTTGGTCACATCCAAGAGATATTACTATACATTATTAGAGAAGTATTCATATCAGAGAGAATGGCTGGCAAGTTTCACTTCATTCTTTTTAGGTTTGTGTATGCCATCACATAACCATGTCTTGGTGTTTGTTTTTCACTTCATCTTTTGCGAAGAGTTACACTTGTCATGTCCAAGAGATATTGCATGTTATTAGAGAAGCATTCATACCAGATCATGTGGCTGGAAAGTTCTACTTCATTCGTTTTTTGGGTTTGTGTATACCGTCAAATAACCATGGATCTGTGTTTGTTTTGTTAGTTGTTGCCTAGCTAATGAAACAAAGCTGAAAATGGAAGTGAATACGGCGAACTTAATCATTAAATTTCCTTTTATCCTGCAGGTCAGGAATTTGTTATTGACTGGAGGCTTGTTTTGTGGACCCCTGTTTCTCACGTTCTGTTTCCTTAACAGTGTAGCAATTGCATACAGTGCCACTGCTGCACTGCCTTTTGGAACTATTGTGGTCATCTTTCTAATATGGGCTCTTGTAACGTCACCTTTACTTGTACTGGGAGGGATAGCTGGAAAGAACAGCAAGGCTGAATTCCAAGCTCCTTGTCGAACCACCAAATACCCAAGAGAGATCCCACCATTACCTTGGTACCGCGGAACTCTACCTCAGATGGCAATGGCTGGATTTTTGCCTTTCAGCGCCATATATATCGAACTTTACTATATATTTGCAAGTGTTTGGGGTCACAGGATCTACACAATATACAGCATCTTATTTATAGTCTTCATTATTCTTATAATTGTCACTGCTTTTATAACTGTGGCGTTGACATACTTCCAACTTGCTGCTGAAGATCATGAATGGTGGTGGAGGTATGTTTGTTCATTATCTATGCATCTACCAACTTGGTTCGTCGTCTTTGTAAACAAAGAAAGAGCATTGAGAATCTCTTTGCGATATGTTACTTTTGATGTTCTTTAACATCATGGTACATTCAGATGAACATTTGAAGTACTAACTTGTATATGTTGCTCTGAACAGGGCTTTCCTTTGTGGTGGATCGACTGGACTCTTCATCTACGGCTACTGCTTGTATTACTATTATGCCCGTTCTGATATGTCTGGCTTCATGCAAACCTCATTCTTCTTTGGGTACATGGCTTGCATCTGCTATGGTTTCTTTCTCATGCTCGGGACTGTAGGTTTCCGTGCGGCCCTATTTTTTGTCCGTCACATATACCGATCAATCAAGTGCGAGTAGGAAGCTGGTGAGATGGTCTTCTGTCTCTTACAGAATCCTTTACAGATCTGGTATCTGGTGTTCAAGAAGACCATGTAGGATGGTAGGATCTCTTGAGATGAAGCATGTATTATCTTACGCCGGATATTTTAAGAACTTTTTGCCATTTTTCATTTTACAGCTCAACAGTTTATATCGATTAGTAGATTTAGAGTTTCCTCATTCCATATTCTAGTCCTTCCAACACATTATCCTAGTCTGTCTAGTATTCCTTTTACTGCATTTTGGGCAGACTTTGAGCTATAATTGTACTGGTCCCAAGTTTCAAAAGAATGTATGAAATGAGCCATTCACTCGTTGAGCAATGCCCAATTTGTTTGACTCTTGATTCCAACTTCAGTATTTAGCTAAAGAGTTAACAATATATGGTAAAGGAAAAAACTACTCAAACATGCATATTAATGTTATATTTGATACGCATGTCTCAACATGGTATTCTATGTCTTTCTATTGGAAAGAAACAAGCTTTTGCATAACATGTTCGTATTCAATTTTCAAAGTTCGTAACGTTAGTAAATTCGTGATTTAACTTGGTAAACTTTTTAATGGATGATAAATCAATGTGCTGTAAGCGATTTAAACCCATTTAACGAGTACGGAGGTCATATCATGGAAAAAGTTTCATCTCTTTATGTGTTTTTTTGAACCCATAATGCAACTTACAATATATAATGATTCCAGAATCGTCAAAACATATTGAAAATTTAAGCTTGGACTAAAAGTTAGTTCTGTTTCTTTGACTTAGCAGTGAGCTCTCTCTTTTCTTCCCCCAAATCGACCTTATTTCAAAATACTAGCGTATGAGGTTTCTTGGCCGACTCTGTGTTCGCTCCTTAAAGGTCTTTTAACATATGTATTTAATTTTGTATATTAATCTAGTTTCTACGGTGTACCAAAAAAAAAAAATGAAACGGCTAAATAAATTCTTTGACATATTCTCCTCTTTTTCATTGTGTGTGCGTGTTTAGAAGATGTTTTGAGGGGCTAAGGAATAGTGGAAACTCTGTAATCAATCCCAAATGAAAGTGAACTGTTCATATTTGCCAAAAAGGGAAGAAAAATGAACCAGAACGGACCAAAATAAAAGAATTGAAGGAAAATACCGAGACTATAATTGCACTCAACCCCGTCAGCAACTTATCACTTCGATTTAATATTTGTCTATCAATGTATCAGTAGAAAGTCAGCAAGAGGAATAAGCAAAGCATAGAACAGAGCAAATCCTGTGATCATCAGTCAGAATAAGTTTTCCGATAGCGTTAATTAGTTCAGTTAGCTGTATCTGTCTAACATAGTAATAATGTTTGAACAACAACGGGACATCTGAAATCCATCCAATAATGTAACATACATTTAAAATAGTAAAAGTAAATCCAGCTTACACGCAGCTCTGCTCAACTGCATAATCATGATACAACATGTCCTCTCTGTAGCTATTAGTTGCATATTGCCCTTTGACAAAAGTCTAGCCGACTACGTGCTTTTTTGTGCAGGTAATAGAGTGAGAGACAGTACTCTCTTCTCACGATGGGAAAAAGAGTACGCAAATGCGACCAACTACCTCCATGAACCACCAAGTCTGATAACCTCCTCAGTACTTGTATCCCTATTTGGAGCTCTCTCGCCGCCTACGTTCTCCTTTTGATTGCCTAAGTCACCATATAGATCTTTAAGCTTGGCAAGATTGCTAGATGCAGCCTTCTTTTCCTTGCTTTCATCTCTAGGTGGAGTTCGCTGTTGATCAAGACTGGTCCCTAGATCATGCAAACTTCGGCTGTGGCTTCGACTCCTACTCCGGCTCCTGCTCCTCTCATAGTCTCTTCTGCTTCTCTCTCTTGAACTTCGATCATAATCATACCTCCTGTCTCTATCTCTTCCCCGGTCTCTGTCATAGTCATACCTCCTGTCTCTGTCCCTTTCACGATCTCTCTCATAATCATACCTCTTATCTCTATCCCGATCCCTACCCCTCTCCCTTTCTCTTTCCTGGTTCCGGTCCCTATATCGATCCCTATCCCTATCCCTATCTCTATCACGGTCTCTGTCCCTAGGTCTTTCCTTCTCCCTCTCTCTGTCTCGGCCCCTGTCCCTTTCAGAATTTTCTCGGTCAGATATATCACGACTTTGACTCCGGCGGATGCTGGGGGACAGTCTTGAATCATCTGCACCATCCTTATCATAGGGTGGTGGTGCGATTGTACGTCGGATGGGAGATGAATCTCTAGTTGATGCACGATGAGGCGCACGCTGACCAAAAGACACTGAAAGGGAAGCTTTGACAGAAGGTGGCCGACGGGAGGTTTCCTCAGATCCGCGACTAGAGTCCCCGATCGAACCAGAGGGTTTGGTCGGCAGATTCATTTTTTCGAGATTGGCAACTGCTGTCCGCATAACAGGAACAGGAATGCGGGGCAATAGTGTGTCAAAATAATACTGCAATGAAAAAGAATGTGCAAGTGAATCATGGGAACAGGTGTAAAATACAATAATAGCATTATCCAATAAAGTGTCAGGTAGTTGCACATGAATGGAAATTGAAAACCCTGATCCACCAAAGCATACTTCTTGCTTCCTCCCTCCCAGTTGAGGCTCACATACTAGCAAGTCATGTCCTAATAAGTGAATGGCATAAATGTGAAGCTCCAGAACTCATCTAAACATTAGTGAAGCACCCATACAGGCGCCTACATGCTGTGACAAATGAGAGATCTTCCGATGAAGGGTCAGTACGAACATCTGAGTTACACCCGTCGAGATTCAATAAACATCAAAATTGGAAGATGTAGACTGCAGCAATCCAAGGCCAAAGAAACAATAACATAAACGCACGACTCAGATGTTTTTTTTAACAGAAATGTCTTTTTATCAAGTCTAACCACATAATTGCAGTCATGGAAACAGTTAAGGACAAAACTACACAGAATTGTCTTTTCATTCAGCTGTTAAAAGATCACATATTCCGGAGCAGAGTTCAAAGAATTATCCTGTGTCAAGATCCTTTATATCAACTGCTTCACTATCGACTAGAGCCCGTTTGGATTGGCTTGTTTTAAGTGCTTTTAAGCAAAAATGGCTTTTAAGCCATTTTGTAGTGTTTGGATAAAGCTAAAAAGTGCTTTTAAGCACTTATTTTTAAGCTAAAATGACAAAAACAAGCCAAAAGCCAAAAGTTAGAATTTCTAACTTATGGCTTAAAAGCTATGTTGGCTTAAAAGCCACTTAAAACAAGCCCATCCAAACGGGCTCTAAGCAACGGCCATGATGTTCTACTTTGCAAACTTAGCAAACAAAATCAGAGCAAAATAGAAATGCAAGAGAAGAGCATCCATTACAAACATCATGAGTATAATCTATTGCACCACTGTGCTAAAACATTCTCCACGAAAGGTCGGGTTTAGAGGTGGCACCTTACCTGTCCGAGAAATAAGTCACGCACATATACGCCCATTGTCGTCATTTGGCCACTGGATCCAGGAGAGAATTCCTGAAATAAATAGTTAATAATCAGAATGAGCCCTAAAAATCAACTCCCATCATGAAGATAGGTGAACAAACTAAAGACATAATGGTCCTGTTTTCTGAGATGCTGCTAACACTACTGAAAAGAATCTCACACTTCAAAACTCCAGTTTGCAGAAGAAAAAAAAAGGAACAGTAGATGGAATGTAAAAAGTAGGTAAAATCTCAGAAGTGTACCACCATACAAATATTAAAATCAGTTCACCTGCAAAAAAATTATGTCCAGGCACCTTCAAGCAAGAGTGGTCCTTGCATCCTAAGACACAAGGAGTGAGAATCATAGCATAAAGTGTGCACAGATCATGTAATACTTACGACACACAATCAAGATCAATATCTCAGAAGCAGAGCTGAGAATAACATGGTTTTAGGCACACTAAAAGAGAGAAAGATAGACAGTTCTACACTAAAACTATTGGAAAGAGAGCTCTTGTAATAGAAATAGTGGTGATTCGAAGGCGACCATTCAGATAAAAAAAATGCTGATTGAAAACATGTTGACCAGCTAGTTTAAAATGAATGAGAGCAGAGAGGAAAAGCATTATCGAGAGGAGGGGCGAAAATTAACTATAGAGGCAATATATCGAGCGGATTGACGAAACAAGAGAACAGTAACAAATGATTGCATTTCTCCTTCAAACACTATATTCCATGAAATTGATGAAAATAGTCAAAGTTGCAGACAAATCTATAACATGGAAATGATCAGGATTGATAGACTTGTTTGTATGCAAAATGTCAGAATCTTAATAGAATGCTCAAATGCAGCATTTCAATCCAAAATAACACTATAGAATGATCTACTTCAGGTAGAGCACTTAATTTTTACCTCATCATCTTTGAGATAAGGCTCATACCAAGCCCATAATGTCTTAAAATCAGCAAGATATCTCAGATAAAGGAACCCAACCTGCCAAAAAAAATTGCAAGCATTAAATCCGTTGGCAAGAGGCTCAAGAACATAAGTACAACAAAGTCAGAAAACAAAAGTACATGAATTTGGAGAACTAGGGACATGGTTTAATTGGGGATCTACTTTCAATAGGTAATGAAAGGAACTACTTTGCATCAGATGGAATTCTGAAAGCCTCATTTTGATTCATTACTTGGTGAAGCAGTGAAGGTGATGGCAAGCAAGTGGAGGATTTGGTTCCAGTTTGCTTAATCAGCAACTACAAAAAGTAATTTTGTCAGCTTTATGCAGCACTATCAATAGGGCGGTAGTTAGACCACTATGTTGTATGGGGTTGAGTGTTGGCCAAGAGTTCACGTATCCAAAAGATGAAAGTAGCCGAAATGAGGATATTGAGATGGATGTGCGGGCATACTAAACTCGATAAGATAAGGAGTGAAGATATTCCGGAGAGGGCGGGCGTTGCTCCCGTGGACGACAAGATAAGGGAAGCAAGGCTTCGGTGGTTCGGGTGCGTGCGGAGGAGAAGCATAGATGCCTCAGTTAGGAGGTGTGAGCGGTTGGATTTGACAGGTACGAGAAGAGGCAGAGGACGGCCTAAAAAGTATTGGGTCGAGGTGATCAAGAAGGACATGGCGCGGCTTCAGATTTACGAGGACATGGCTCTTGATAGGAACATGTGGAGGTCGAGCATTAGGGTGGTAGGCTAGGGGGTAGTCAAGAGTTCTTCCCTCTTTGTACCGGTAGTCTGATAGAATTATGTTTAGGTTTGTTAGCAGTCTATGTTGTGTTTACATTGTTGTTTTGCATAGTTTGTGTTACTGTCCTTTCACTTATTCGTTGATGTAATTTTCTTTCTGGCATCTTTTTGTTACATGCCTTTTCTTTTGTTTCTTTTCTGATACTAATGTCCCTTCTGCTGAGACGAGTCTCTCCCGGAAACACCCTCTCTACCCTTTTCGGAATAGGGGTAAGATTTGCGTACACTCTACTCTCCCCAAACCCCACAGGTGAGATTATATTGGGTATGCTGTTGTTGTTTTTATGCAACATTATGCTGAAAAAAATATAGAGAGGGAAAAGCACGACATAACCTGGCTGGTAAAGAAAAAAAACTCAGTACGCCTCATTCGTCACTAAAGACTACCTCTTCAGGGATGAAGTGGATCAATTCTGCCAAGAAACTTTCTTATAACACATAATCTAACACATAATCTAACTACTGATTGTCTATTAACAATTATTGGAAGAGTAGAATAATGTTCTTTTCCCTTCTGCTTTTGGAAACACATGACACACTCCACGGATGACATCCACTCCTTCACTTCCAAATAGAAACCTTTTAATAGAAAATACTATTAGAGGCGGTTAAAGCTGCGGATTAGGGTTCTCATCTTATCCAAATGCATTCATCATTTTTTACTCTACTATGGAACATCCCTTTGACACAATAGCGGAGCGAATTGGACCGACTTCCAAGCCAACCGACAGCATCGGAAACTCTCAACTTCCTTAAAGGTTCTAAATTCTTTTCCAATCAAGGCTTAAAAAGGAAAGAAGGTATTTAAGGGGAAAAAGCATGCACACTACTAATCTACTAGTAATAAACAGGCATGATAATCAGCTGAAAACAAAGGCAAACATCTCCTAGATACCTTTACAAAAATCTTTAGGGAATCACAGACAGTACATTGCAAAAGAGAAAGAATTCACAAACAAGAAAGTAACAAATCTAATAGATAAAAGTGTAAGATACAGAATACCACTTACAGCTCTAATGTAAGGAGAATCTGGATGCTTTAACAGGCCATGCATTTGCTTGACAGTAAGTTTCATCGTAAAGAACTTGTAGAGAAGGCAGAAGGCTGTTGAAGGACCACGACAGTTACCAGTCATCCATGGTTCCACATGATCAACTTGATTATAAATTTCATCAATCACTTCATGATAAGTTTTCAGGCGCAATAGGTCTCTGAAATAATCAGAAGAAAGAATGTTCATGCACAGAACCTTCTCCAGCAATTGGTCGATCGGTCTCCCAGAAGTTTTAATCTCAGCCATGCCCTTAGTGATGTAGGCACCAAAGTGTTATCTTTTCCTCCCTTTGCTTGGCCAACAATAAAAAATGATATTGGAAAGATTAAGGTTCAGATACCAGGTTACCTGTCACAGAAAATAGTGAATAAGTTAGATAACATAGTGAACTAAAACTTGCAAAAACGTACATACACTACTATAATCACATTTCAGCTAATACAACCATCCCATGTTTGAAAAAGTAAATGATCATTACTACTTGGCACCGGTGTTGTCAAAGGCGCGCTTAAGCCCTCAAGCGAGGCTCATAACACATTGAACATTTCGCCTCGCTTTGTGTGCGCTTTAATGTCGCATCAAGGCTCTAATGCATACTGTTCCTTGCAGTGTAATCCTGAAAAAGGTGACATGAATGGATATTTCACTTTCTCTTGAAAAAAATTCAATTTCTTTGTCAATATATTTATTGTGCATGCTTATAATTATTAGTCTTGGACTACGTATACATATTTTTACTTTTTCTCCAGTTGCCCTTTTTTACATTAAAGCTCACACTTTATTTGCGCTTAAAGCCTCATCGTACTTTAGATTTTTTTTGCGTTTTTCGCCTTTGATAACACTGCTTGGCACATTCACACAATCAATCCACTAAGTGTCGATCCAACTTAATTGTGACCATATGAATCCTCTCTATTAATTCAGCTCTATTGAGGTTCATTTCATCTCATAGTAAATACTCTGGCAGCTTTTCCGAAAACATGAAAGGTGATAAATCGACCATATCTAAGACTACTACACAAATCTGCTTCTTTGCTGGAGTTTCTCTGGAGAATTGAGTAGACAGAAGAAGTGGTGGAAGATTATCCCAGCTTGCATGGACTACACGGAGGGAAAGAAACTTGAGGTGTTCTGAAGGAACCAGCAGCCTTATTCAGAAGATTAGGATGAGTTGTTTACTGCTGTTTCACTGTTGGTGTAAGGAAGTATTTTTAGATGATGCAGATTCTTTGATAGATGTTATGGAGTCCTTGCAAGAAGAACAAGGATGCAGTTCTCTGTGTCTGTGTCTGTGTGTTTTTGAATTGTAAATACGGCTACTAGCACAGCCTTTGTGCTAAATATTTATATAAGTTATAAGAAAAAAACCATCTATCAAGGCAAACTGTGAGTTCTCAAAGCTAAAAGGCCTCTAAAACAGACACTTGCAAATATACAACACACAAGTCTCTTACCAAAATAAAAACACTCGACAAACATCAAACTATATGCAAGTATACCAGTGTTTCTCACCACATCGATAAAATTATTACTTTATTGCTGTTTGGGATCCACTACTTCTTCATCCCGAGGGAGACTAGCCTTATCTTTTATAAGGTCCCTAGCGAAACTAGCCTTATAACTTCCCATTGGGTGAGATTTGCACCTAATCCACCCATCCCCTCAAACACGACATTCAACTAACTTGCACTAGTAGACTCCTATTGTATTGGAATTAAGCACCATCTTTTCACTGTTGTCAACAGTTTTCTTCCTAGTTGAATTTTTCTATATTAAAACATTTCTTTTCGTAAGCGTCAAAAAGACCCTTCTTCAAACCATCTCTGATGCCATTGAGGGGAAAGAGAAGGCTACAAAAATCACAGACCAGATGACAACACACATTCCAAATTAAATCATTTCTCTGTCATTTCTGATGCAAAAACAGGAAAAGGGGGGGGGGGGGGCAAGTGTCAAAAAGTAACCTATCTTTACATCTAACTACACTCTTATTCCTAATTCATCGGATCAAAATACACCCTCCATCTCATAGAAACTATATAAGTGAAAACACCACCTAAAATACAACTAGCTCGAGAAAATCAAACAAAAAGTAAGCATTAAAACACTGACTGAACCAAACAAATCCACCACCAAACTTTTCAGGCAGTTTTCCCCATCAATAAGACTCAAATTACGGATTCAAATGATATACTTGAATTCAAAGAAAAACAGTAAAACATATTTCTTTTTTACTGCAAACTTCACACATTTTTCTTTTTTTTTTTAAAAAAAAACTAATCTTTCAAAGACCACTTCCTCCTAATTCACAAGACCAAAATACACCCTCCAGCTCATAGAAACTATACAAAAGAAATTACCAACAAAAACACCACTAGGTCAAGAAAAACAAATAAAAAGGGGATTTCAGTTATATACATTAACAGTGGAAAAAAAATGCACCATCAGTCTAATTTAACATGTTATGACAAGTTAATTACCGTTTTATGCTAGTTTATCAATCAATGCTTATTAATAGAATTACCTACACTAACCTTTTAACTGAGATAATTGGAAAGATGTTTTTTTACCGTCAGTGGACAAAACTTAAAACTCAAAGGGGGATTCAAGCTATATACACTAACAATGTACAGAAATTTCTACACTATCATGGAAAATAACATGTTATAACAAGTTACTTACCGTTTATGCTTAGTTTATCAACCACTACATATTAACAAAATTACCTGCAATTACTTTTTAACATAGGTAAAAAATATTTTACACCGTGAGTGCATAAAACTTAAACTCCTAAATTCCTTCGCTAAAGCTTAAATTATGCATTAAAACGATACTTAAATTCAAAAAATAAGTTAATAAAAGGGGGGAAATGATAACTTCATGCAAATGAAACGAAAGGAAAGAAATTTCTTCCTTACTTAAAATTGTACAATTACTACCGTCAAATAAAGCTTAAATTTACAAGTTAGAAACACTACAAAGCAGCTAAATAGACCTAACTCTACAACGAATCTTCAGAAACCCTAGATTTCGATTGAAAGTTAAATCGAGAAGATTTTAATGCTTTAAATATGAACATATCAATTAACATACTGGAAAATTGAATAACCTTAACCTTTTTTTGCGTTGTTGAGCAGAGAAATCGCTGCAGAGCAATAATGGAAAATTGACGAGGTATAGAGGAGGAGAAAAGAAGCGGGGGGTCGAGGGTATACGAACTATTGATAAACTCCGAAATGGGCTTTGAGAGGTCCAATTGACAGAGTTTTGGACTGAATAGTTAATGGGCTCCCTATTCAGCAAAGCCCTGTTCTCCTGGAAAGAATTTGGGCCATCGGCCGAAAATAATGGTTACTTTAATAGAGAAACACAAATCACTATGTTTTAGTGGTTATTAGCTAGTTGTAGTTAGGGGTGTACATAGGTCGGGTTGGCTCGGATTTTACAATTACCAAATCAAACCACATGTATCGGGTTATTAAATTTAAAGACCAAACCAAACCAATAAACTCGGATTTTTTACTCTCGGTTTTTCTCGGGTTTTTTCGGGTTTTCAGGTTTTTCGGTTTTTTTTGGGTTTTCCCGGTAAAATCTCCCTAGAACAAAACATATAAATTGTGCTCAAAATATTTCTTTAATCCTAGTAAGATACAACTATACAAAGTATTTTTTAAGAAAATAATACAAAATATGAGAAGTATCATGGCATTATCCTAAAATATTCGACAATAAAGACATAAAATTATATAATATAAATATTGCTAATTAAAAAGCTATAATAAAAATAAATATAATTTAAAAGTAATAAGTCATGATAAAATAAGTAGACTAATAAAGGAGTGTCAATCACATGACTAAACGCTAATAAAGAAAAAATAAAAATATGTTATGCATTTTTATCTAAATTATTGTAAAATAAAATAAATATTCAATACATTCCTGTTCATAGCATTGAATTGAATGTCTTTTGTTAGCATTAATATTGATTTAATATTGGTTTAGGTTTTTGTTAGCATTATTTAGTTTACTAATGTTAATAGCTATAAAACTTATTGGAACATTTAAAAGTTCTAAATCCAATCTTAAAAGATAAAATTATAAATTTTTATAAGAAATATTTATAAATTACATCACAAATAAGTATATTTATATATTAAATATATCTAATATTTCTATATATGTAATGTCGGGTTGGTTTGGTTTCGGTTTGACTTTCTTTAGTCAAAACCAAACCAAACCAATTATGGTCGGGTTTTTTTTCACACACCAAACCAAATCAAACCAAACCATTGTCGGGTTTTTTTTCTCGGTTTGACTCGGATTATCGGGTTTGTACGGTTTGTCGGTTTCCTTTGTACACCCCTAGTTGTAGCTATCATTTATTATATTACTTTTGATAGTTATATTTTCAGATTTTTTATAGTGTATTCGATGTATTTAAGCCATTGTATGTATGAATACAGTAGCATTTCTAAGTGTGTAACATGGGATTACAGCTAGACAGATGATTGTATTCGATTGTATTCATGACGTGAAATAAAAGATTACAGCTAGACAGATTATTATATTCGACTGTATTCACGACATGTATTTGTGAATACAATAACGTAAATAGCGCAATTCATGGTCTATTCAGTTATTTTTAAAAGGAAAGTGAATTAATCAACATAATAGACTCCTAATACAACTCAACAGACTCAATTATAACATACAAAATTTGTATTTTCGGTTATAAAAAAGAGTCTCAATCAAAAAAAACACTCCAAAAATAGCAATCTTCAGAGAAATTATATAATTAAATTAAATATAGTTAAATATATAAAAATATACTGAATACATGAGGTATAACAGGTCATCTATAGTGCAAAAACATATGAATATATATTGTAGATACATTTTAATACATATATACATCTGAATATATAAATTATATTAATTAAAAATATATATATGAATATATTCATGGAATATAGTGAGACGGTGAATACAATGAAGTATATGGAACACGGTAAGATACACTAAAATGCAAAAAAAAAATACAAATGTAATCTATCTATATAGAATAACAAAGGCAAAACAATGTTAGGCTGCCAAGTGTCAAAACGAAATGTAAACACATGTTAAATTTTATGACAAAACTCCAATAATTTTGGAGCTTCAAAAAATTTTGAAAATAGAAAAAAACTTACACATTCAGTTATTCATAGCTTTGCTCCCACGTTTTTTAAACTGAAAAAATGGACAATTTACTCCCATTCCCACGTTTTTTCATTAAAACTGGAAAAAAAAATATACCTACTCCCATTCCAAGAAACAAACACCAATTCCAATTTCAATTCCCACGTATTTTTAATTATTAAATGATTTAATATATTAAAACTCTTTACTCCACAATCTATCTTTACTCCCACGTTGATTTTTAATGTATTTTATTAAAATTAAAATTTAAAATAATAACCTTTTTTAAGTAAAATAGGAAGAAAAATTTTAATAGTTTGTAAGTAGTGGTGCTCTAACCACTTACGAAATAAAAGTCACCTTTCTTTGGCAAATGGTTGTACTGTTTACACAGTAAACAGACTGAACAATTACTTTTTAATTATTGGTCTTCATAAAGAATATTTCAATTAATATAATTAAATATTTAATTTAATTAACAAGACATAGATATAACCTTTCTGTGCATTATGGCGGAAATATCGGAGAAGTTGTAAAAAGAAATTTTACAAAATCCGTGGAACCGTCAGGATGTTTAAGGGAGAATCTTTGAGAACGTGGACTCAATATAGATTTTCAAAGTATAATGGAGTTCTCTATTTATGGAGCATTTCATTTGCTCTCTAAATTCTCAAAGTAATCTGCTTTTTACATGCCAAACTTAAACTTCTTTGGTTGGTAATTTCAAAATTCCCATTGAAGTAGACTACGCATTCAAGATGTTCGATGATATGCAAAACTTTATCTTCTTCTGTTGGTAATTTCTTGGGAGTTAGTTTTTGATTGTATTGAATAATTTCTTGGGTGATCATATCTAATTGCAAGGTATCAAAATTGTTGCGGTAAGATTAGGTCTCTTAATTTGTGTTCTATTGTTATTTGTTCCTATAAGAATAACTTTATCTATAAATTCAATTTCAAAAAAGGAAGAGACGAACAAGGAAAGATGAAGATGAATGATCTGCACAACTGCTTGTGTGACAATCTCTTCTCTTCTGAAGAGAAAGCAGAAGATGAACAAAGATGCACCTAACTTTTCAGTTAAGTTATATACTTTCTCTCCCCCTTTCTTTTAATCGTGTGTTTATTGAGTAGTCTTAATAATAATCATTGAAGTGGACTATGCACCAAAGTTGTTTGATGATATGCCTGACTCATTCACCAATATTTGAAGTACATTATGCACCACATATTTTAAATAGAGTTCTTCTCGCGGATGCATATCGTAAAACTGATTTTTAAGAACAATCATAGATATAAAATTGTATTTCAACTCACAATGCAGTTCAGTATGATTATTGCAATTAATATAATTTATTTCTTTGATACCTCTAGCTTAATTATCTAATTTTTGTTGGTAATGTGACAAAATCTAATCAGCAATTAGGCAAAGCTAATCTCTAATATTTCATTTAGTCCTTCTTTGATATAGAGTAAAAACTAAAGAAAAAATTAGAGAAATGGTCTTCGACGCTACCACAATTTATGCTTCCCCACAAAGAAGTAAACTAAAGGTAACTGCTTTTTACTTTTTTTGTTAATGATACTTTGCCAGATTACTAGCACTTTTTAATTGAAGACTTTTGCAGCTTCGATTTTAGTATCTTAGAGCTCAAGCATCCGGAACTACATTTAAAGTAGATTTATAAATAAATAAAAAAATTACTATTAATTTTATACTAAATTGCTTACAAAAACTTATTGTTAAAGTCTCTATTTCTTTTTCAATGAGCACAAAGTTATGTGACCATGTTGATGTAACATTCTGTTAGAGTTGCATGTGAACTTTTATGACTTTCTAATCATATTATAGTTATCTTTTTTTTTTCTGCTTTGTGAATGTTCACTTGATTTATATCATCTTTTGAGCTACTCGTGGGAATTACTGAAATTAATGATTGTAGCGAATTCAAAATATGGACGCTACGAGTTTTGAATATGTTGGTCACCAAATCGAGAGAGTGGGGGAATTATGCGCTTCACTTTGGACTTCAGGGTGCTAATAGTGATATTGTTGGATCTCATCCTCTTGAAGTTAAGGCCAGAGGGACGAAGCTGAACTATAGGTGTTTGCAACTATTTTTTTATTCGTTACCAAAAAATAATACTGTATATTTCTCTTCATCTCCTCTTAACCCTTCATATTGAAATTAAACTTTTCTTGATACAATACTTTATTCAAGGTTTGCTCCTGCGCCTTAGAATACATATCTGTACTCTTTATAGTGTTGTGGCTAATTTTTGAAATTTTATATGCTTAATACATGACTATTGCTTACAAAGATCAATTGAAGCCTAATCAATTGAATTTTTTTTTTACTACGCCCTGGTATATATTTTATCCATTTTCCTTTAATTTGTACATTGAGTCAATACATCAACAACGAATAATATTTGATCAGCCACCAACTAAAGAGATGTAATGTTTATTATATATTAAAGATCAACCAGTAAATTCATTGTTAGATAACTTTGAAAAGAATATGAAGTAAAGATCAACCATTGAATATTTTTAAGATAAAAAATTAAAAATAATTTTGTCTTCCAGTTATGTTCATGAATTATTCAGTCTAAGATGCTATTTTCACTTTATTAAATCATTAAATTGTTATATACTTCATTCAATGGAATACTACAAATTACAAAAGTCTAGGATACGGGGACCAATGTTGTTTATTTCCATAAGTTTTAGTACATTTTATACTTGATTATGGAAGCATAATTTGATTCTTTAGTAATCTTCTAACAATCTCGCGCTTCAGTAATGATTCAATTACCCAAACCTTTGTTGATATCTAATTAGTTTAGTATTGCGCATAGGGGCAGACCTAGAATTTTAATTATAAGTTTAATTTTAAGATTTTTAGCATTGAATTTATTATAATGTTGCTAAAGTTTATGTGTGCATAAACATGCATCAATGTTTGTTGTTGCAACAAAGTCCTTAAAGTACTAACATGTTTGAAGTAATAGCTTGTGAGCTCATTTAGTATCGAATATTCATTTTTCTTATATTATTTGGATTGTATGATTTTGCATAAAGTAATCAAAACATTTATCTGTTATCTACCGGTTGTGTAGTTTTTTTTGCAGTTGTAACATTTTCATAACTTTTTATATAAAAATGTGACTTATACCCATAAGATATAGTAGATGATGAGTTATTTTTCCTCTTATATAATAATTCATAATATGAGGTAGTATTTCACATGTTGAAACCGTTTCAGGTATGATTGACAAGCTATTGTGCTGAAGGATCTTAGTTTTAAGTATACGAGTACACTAAAATTGTGGAATTCTTCTAAGATTTGTTGCTTGATTTTGTTGCATATTTAACTCCTAAAATGCAGAGAGACTTGCTAAGGCAGGTGCTGGTTGGTTGTCCAAAAAGTTGAAATCAATATTAAAACATGATGTAGCTTGAATTAAAGGGGAACATTATCTACCTTAATTGCTTAATTAATCTAACACAGGGAACCATTTCCGCTAGAATTTGAACATTGTTACCACTATTCGATGGTGGTGCATATAGAAGAATGGTTATGTTTTTTAAGATTTGAATTCATTTTGTTAATTGAACAGAAAGTGGTGGTTAATCTCTGTTGGAGACCAAGGATAATCCAAAATCATTTCTTGAAGTAGGGGTTAAATGTCCTAACTAGAGCTCTTATCCCTTTCATTTTTAAATACAACTCTTATTTCATGAAGCAATTTTATATATTTGTATTATTATTCTTATTCCTTTTATGTTTTGCGTTAACACTCCTTTCGATTATACTTGTGGAAAGCCTTTTGAAGGCTTCAACTGTGGTGCAAAAAGAGTTCAAACATATAAAGCTAGAACTTGAGTAGGTTTCATACTCGGTTTCTATTTATATGATATAATTCATTAGTTGGATGTTCAGTTTTATGATATTAACTAAAGTCAAAAGAATCCTATTATGGTTTTGACTTTTTTAAAATCGGGAAATATGACTTCTATTTGTTTATGAAATTTTGTATTAAAAGTATAGTGTTACCAAACAAATATGAAATTAAAGTCTTTTTGTCGTAACATAAGATCAGTAATTTTTATTAATGTCAATATCATGGATATGACAAAACTTTTTTGTTTTTATTTAAAACGGGTAATTATATGAAGTGTCAATTATAATATTCAGTATAAATTTCTGTTGAAGTATATATAATTTTAAATATGCCAATGTTATATGACAATTTTTTTAATATTAGGTAAAGCAAATAAGTTAATACTTTTTTACTATAAATTTTCTTTGGTATCGTTCGCGCATCGCGCGGATACGTATACTAGTACATGAAAATACAACAAGATACATTGAAATAAACTAGGAAAAAAGGTAACAGAATCTTCAAGTTGCTCAGCCCCAAACTTCGTCGTCTTATTCAAGAACAATCCTAATGTTGCACCTCACGTGTATGTTCCTTGAAGGCACGAATCGGGTTGTTGGCGGGAGGAAAAGAATGGTCGTAAAGTGGCGAAAATCAGGCAAACTTCAATCCTTATATTTCCCCATTTCAAGAAAAGTTTTTTGCTTGATTGATACAAATGGTGACAGAATATGTGCTCCTCAAAGGTTCTTTCCTTGACTTTTCTGGTAAGCACTCCAATTTTGCCCATCTTTATCGTTGATTCTCCAAATTCTTGAAACAAGTAGATGCAAAAAAAATTCTTGTTGACTACTTAGAAGAACGATCGACGGAGGAACTAATAAGAGAGGATTCAAGAGTTTGTATTCATAGAGAAAACTGGCGTTGAGAGAGAAGATTGAGAAAGAGAGGTTAGCGTATTTTATGAGAGAGAAGGCAGCATATTTTATGTGTGAGAGGGCGGCATATTTTACAGCTTAAGGTTAGGAAGTGACCACAAAATAGATATTCGGCTATAAAAAAATAAAAGATAGTTATGGAAAATAATTTTTTAAAATAATATTTATTTAAAATAAATAAGGTATCAACATTTGCTATAGGAGATAAAAATTCCTATTTAATAGCCAAAAATATATACAAATTAAGAGTTTTATCAGTTATTATTTTTTAGAGCACGTAAAAATATAAATACCTATTAGAAAATTTTGCCTTCGTAGAAAAAAAATCATTTAGGAATTAAGATATAATTTCCAATTATTTATGTGAAATATTATGTTGAGATTATGTTTATATTTTCTAGGCCAATAAATTACGTTATAATAAGTAATGCAGAATCAATAGAATATAAATGATGCATTAATTAGGTAGAGTTTTATATTTGAAATTAAGGGTGTGTTGGTATGAAAGAAAATATTATGTTTTTCAATTTTTTCATGTTTGGTTGGCTTAAATGTTATGAAAAATATTTTTCTTATGAACTCATTTTCCTTATAAAAAAAATATTTTTCATATCTCCTTCTCAACATTCCTCACCCAATTCTCCACCCTAACCAGTCCACCTGTCACGACCTGAACTTCTCACCGTTGGGACCATGATGGTACCTAATATTATACCCGCTAGGCAAGCCAATGTTACTGATTATTTTACCCTTTTCCCTTTATCTTTTAACAATTTACAAGTTAACATAAGAATAACAGCGAATAAACACGGAAGAACGGAATTTAACATATCATCTTAATACAAATACGAAACCAAAATAAGAAATTCACCCATAATTGGAGTTACAGTCTCGCAGACGGTCTACAAATACTACAAACAAAGGTCCAAATGAGGAAATATAAATCTATTCGAAAGTAGATAAACAGAAAAGAAATATGATAGAAGGGGATGCTAAGACCTGCAGACGCTTGCAGGACTACCTCGAGTCTCCGCTGGGCTGAAGGTAGCAACCTCAAACTATGGTCCGTAGGGTCCAGTACCGAGATCTGCACATAAAGTGCATAGTGTAATATCAGTACAACCGACCCCATGTACTAATAAGTATCGAGCCTAGCTCCATCGAAGTAGTGACGATGCTCGAACATGACAAACAAAATAAGCCTATATGCAGTTAATCAGTATACTAACAGAGTAACAAATAATAAAAACTAAGTAGAAATAAACGCGAAGGGGCAACATGCTACGGGGTTTTAAACATGAAGAATTATAGCAGTAAAGGAATTTAAGCAGTTAAAACACTTGCACCAATAGCAGCAAATGAACACAACAAACAGAAAATGTGCACGACATCATCCTCACCATGCAATCAATAACAAATATGTGCACGAAATTACCCTTCGTACTTTATCTCTCTTCCTCATGGGTGTGTTGTGTACAATATCATGGAGTAGTGGGGAATATGGATAAGTTGGATGTAATCACGAAGGGTGTCACACCTCCTTTTGGCTACCCGCGAGGGCGCTAATATAAAAAGAGTTTTTCTAATTAAAGGACAATCAAAACGGGATTCATTTATTGAGATATTCAGAGTCGCCACTTGGGAGATTTATGGTGTCCCAAGTCACCGGTTGAATCCTGAATTGAGGAAAGGTTTGACTCTATTTAATAGTCTGCGTACCAGAAATCCGGATAAGGAATTCTGTTAACCCGAGAGAAGGTGTTAGGCATTCCCGAGTTCCGTGGTTCTAGCACGGTCGCTCAACTGTTATATTTGGCTTGATTATCTGATTTTAATACAAATATGAACTAATGTGCAAACTACCA
The DNA here is from genome assembly GCA_032618575.1 of Nicotiana noctiflora. NCBI lineage: Eukaryota > Viridiplantae > Streptophyta > Magnoliopsida > Solanales > Solanaceae > Nicotiana > Nicotiana noctiflora. Next base: position 68,330 of record JASVEL010006512.1, read on the forward strand.
CTCCAAATCGTTTTAATTGTTAGAAGAAAATTATAATGTCGTGAGAATATATCTCGAATTTCGTCACATAAATGTGTCCGCAATTTTTGATATATTCCGACTTCATTGGGATTTGGATTGGGGTCACATAAATGTGTACCCGAGTTTAAGGAGGTACTATTATTAAATACGCGCTTAAAACTATTAACGTGTTATTATTTTGAGAATGCCGTGAAAATTTACTAAACGGCCAATCTCGGATTTCTAAGTAAATATATACACTTATGAGGGATTCACAGTTTTTGCGATTTATTTGGCGAGGCTCGTCTCATTTATTAACAAAATAATCCTAAAATGACTACATTTCCTATTTTTTTTTAGTTTTTATAAATAAAGAGATATCATAATTAATCTAGAAATTAAAAATGCAACACTTATCTAATTTATGACAAAAAACTTAATGAAACAGATTTTAATCTATGTTTAAACAAAAAAAATATTTTTTTTCGGAATTATTTTTTATTATTTTTTATTATTAATATTATTATTTTTTATTATTTTTGTAAATACGAAATTTCTTAACTTAATAATAAAAGAAACATAATTAGAACAATATTGAAAAATCTTGAGTGGTAATATATATAAAAGAAAAACCAATAAAATCATTTATTCAAAATTATCAAAATTATAGCCATATTAAAGCTTGTATGGTAAAATTATTTTTTATTTCCAATCGTTCAAAACTAAGTTTATTTTTTAGAAAAACAGCAATTATAAATTAACTATAATTTTATTTAAATTCGTTTTTTTATATTAGCTTAAAGAAAAATATATTATTTGTTATATTTAGATTGACAAGAGGGGTTGCTCTGATGGTAAGCAACCCCCACTTCCAACCGAGAGGTTGTGAGTTCGAGTCTCCCCAATTATCTTACAACTAATTTAAACTCATTTTTTTTTATTTTTTTACCATTTCTGACTTAAACCCTTGATATTAACTATTTACAACTATTTTTCAAAAAAAACCATAATCAACCTTAATTATTTACACCTATATTTGGAGATTCGATAAATTTGAAGAAAACAATTCTTTTATCATTTAAAACTTAAACGGTACCTAAATGCCTAAATTACGCAAAATAATTACAATTCACATCTTTTGTTAAAATTAACTACATATTTACAAATTATCTTTAAAAAAACGATGTTAAAATATTTGAAGCTAATGAACTAACAAGTTTTAATTAATCCGATTAATAAAGAAAAATAACTCATTCTTACTTCAATTACTAAACCATTTGAACATTATGAAACATATTTATAATTATATTATTTAATAACCATTTTTGAAGCGAATTATTATTACTATAACAAGACTTAATTATTTAAATTTATAACAAAAACTTACAGAATATTAATATTGAATTTATTTAAACATAATCTGTAAAAGAAGATAGGAATAGAAACTATTTAAAATTTCAGAATTTGCATACTTTCCATGTATTCATCTTATCATTTAAACATAATTAGGTTGTGTACCTGATATTGGAAATAAAGAATACCGGGTGATCAACACAGCAAACAACACAGCAACATCAATCCCAACAAAATACATAGTGTCCGGATTTTAACAACAGAAATCAATATCTCAGAATTGAGTTTCAAAATAAGACTTTGTAAAAATAAAAATAAAAACTAACACTCTTTTTTTCAGATATTTTTTTTTCACTATTGGTAATACTCTAAATCTTGTTATCTCTTTTCGAATTCTTCTTCAGATTTTTCTTTCTCTTAATTCTTCCTAAAATTTCTTCCCTTCATTCTCCTCAAATTTCTCTTCTATTTATAGCAAAAAATTTCGAAATTTTCAGATTTTATTTTTATTATTGTTTTATTTTTTTATTTTTGTTATCTTTTTTTTAATTAAAAGAAATCCCACTTACTAAATGCTTTTATTATTTTATAAAAAGAAATCCCACCTTGCTTATCTTTTATTTTTTAAAACACAACTTTAATGATTTTTATATTTTTAATTGTCCACTTTCTTTTATTTATTTAAAAGAAAATGCCACTTTCTTTTCTTTTCTTTAAAAAAACAACTTTCTTTTACTTTTGATTTTTTTAATTTTCAGCCACTTTTGACTTTTATTCCAACTTTCATTTTCAATTATTTAAAACCAACCGAAAATTTAAAAAAAAATATTAATATTTTCAGTTTTTTTTAATAAAAAATAAATTATTATTTTTTTTAAAAAAACAATTAATAAAAAAAAATTAATAATAATAGCAATAATATGAATAGTAATAATTTACTTTAAAAAAAATTAAATCATATATATATATATATATATATATATATATATATATATATATATATATATATATAATTAAACAAAAGCTAAAATATATAGAGTGAAAAATTTAAATACGGTCAAACATTTTTGTGGGGGCTTTTGTGTGTGTGTGTTAGGATTTTTTGGTTTAGGGTGTGTTTTGAATAGTGTATAATAGTGTAATAAATGGGTCGTGGGTCATGGGTTTGGGTTATGGTGTTTTGGGTTGGGTAGAATATGTTTGGGCTCAAGTTTAAAATTTAAGAAGAGGCCCAATTCCGAATTTGTCTTCTCTATAAAAAAAATTATTTATTATGAAATAAATTAAAAAAAAATGTTAAGATTAAATTATAAAACCAAAATTATCTTAAAAACACCAATTAACTCATAATAATTATTATTACAAAAAAATTAGACGTTAATTAAAATAAAATCGCACAAATTGGATATTATAGGTTAAAAATGCAAAAATACATATTTTTGTGATTTTATAAAATAAAATTAATTATTACTAATTATAAACTTGAATTTTATATAAATACAATATATTTTTATATTTTTTATTTATTTAAACAAATAAATATGCACAGATAAATGCAAACAATTCAAGAAAAATAACACAAAATTCACAAATATTGCAAACAACACAAAACTCTTTTATTTTGAATATTTGGGAGTAATTCTCATATAGGGCAAAAATCACGTGCTCACAGCTGCCCCTCTTTGCGCGTAAACACGAAGAGTTTCTGTGCAAAGACGAGTGAGCGGATAGGAGCGATTTTTGCCCGTTTGAGCACTCCGTGAGAAGCATTTTTTTTCAAAATTTTTGACCGAACCTTTGCTTCAAAAGGTTTCCTACATATCCCTGGCTAAAAGGGAATCAGGTCAATGTAGTTCGGAAAGTTTTGGTAGCTGGGACTACCAATGAAACTGCGATTTTTGCTGTTACTGTTGCTGTTGTTGTGGTTACTGCTTGCTGACCTCCTTATTACACCATGCAAAAGCAAAATAAGAAGCTAGACTAAATTATGATTTATGAACTGTAAACTCTTATCTATATCTTCAATTTATCCTTCTGCTGGGGATACTGCTTCCTCGATTTAAGACTTGTTATGCAGGGGGTTCTTGTTGTAACCCTTAGTATTATTGAATTCTGTTTCGACCTTGAAATGTATTCCTCTGTTTTATAGGCGGGCTCCTGATTGTGATAACTTGCAATTAACACCTCCATTCTACAGGCGGGCATCCTGACTTCTTTAATTTGTCCTGACTTTTTCATCTTGAAATAACAAACTCCATTATACAGGCAGGCTCCTGACTTCTTCAACTTCAAAATAATAACCTCCATTCTACAGGCGGGCATCCTGACTCCTTCAATTTGAAAATAACACCTCTGTTCTACAGGCGGGCATCCCGACTTCTTCAACTTCAAAATAACAACCTCCATTCTACAAGCGGGCATCCTGACTTCTTCAATTTGAAAATAACACCTCTGTTCTACAGGCGGGCATCCTGACTTCTTCAATTTGAAAATAACACCTCCATTCTACAGGCGGGCTCCTGATTTCTTCCACTTAAAAATAACACCTCCATTCTACAGGCGGGCTCCTGATTTCTTCAACTTAAAAATAACACCTCCATTCTACAGGCGGGCTCCTGATTTCTTCAACTTGAAATAACATCCTCCATTCTACAGGCGGGCTCCTGATTTCTTCAAAATAACACCTCCATTCTACAGGCGGGCTCCTGATTTCTTCAAAATAACACCTCCATTCTACAGGCGGGCTCCTGATTTCCTCAAAATAACACCTCCATTCTACAGGCGGGCTCCTGATTTCCTCAAAATAACACCTCCATTCTACAGGCGGGCTCCTGATTTCTTCAAAATAACACCTCCATTCTACAGGCGGGCTCCTGATTTCTTCAGAATAACAATAACACCTCCATTCTACAGGCGGGCTCCTGATTTCTTCAACTTAAAATAACAACCTCCATTCTACAGGCGGGCTCCTGATTTCTTCAATTTAAAAATAACACCTCCATTCTACAGGCGGGCTCCTGATTTCTTCAACTTCAAAATAACAACCTCCATTCTACAGGCGGGCATCCTGACTCCTTCAATTTGAAAATAACACCTCTGTTCTACAGGCGGGCATCCTGACTTTTCATCTTGAAATAACAACCTCCATTCTACAGGCGGGCTCCTGATTTCTTCAACTTAAAAATAACACCTCCATTATACAGGCGGGCTCCTGATTTCTTCAACTTAAAAATAACACCTCCATTCTACAAGCGGGCTCCTGATTTCTTCCACTTAAAAATAACACCTCCATTCTACAGGCGGGCTCCTGATTTCTTCCACTTAAAAATAACATCCTCCATTCTACAGGCGGGCTCTTGATTTCTCCCAATTAAAATCTCTCTAATTGATTTCCTTGTTTTCTTTGAGAAAATTTTCGACAATGGCGAAAATTTTCTGCCCCAGTTTTGGTAATATTCTTTGCGGTATGTCATTCTTCTATCATCGACATTTCCTTTCACCTGCTTCAAATCAAAGAAAATTTGTTAGTTTAAAATACGGTGAATGGTCGTGCCACTCCTGCCGGGGATGGCTTTTCCTTCTTCTATCCTAAGTTCCCGAAACTTGTCGGGGATGATGTTACTTGCTGGGAATGATGTTTCTGCTGGGGCATGGTTTTTCCATTTATCCCTTCCCTTTTCTTGTGTTTTAAAACTTGCTGGTGAGACTCAAAATCACTTTCTTCAAAAGGTTTGATTTTCCTTTAATATCGCTGGAAATAGAAATGTCATCAGCTAGGGATGCATTTTCCTTTTTCCTTCTCCGCTTTGTGTTGTCCGATCATCTTGAGAATCGGTTGATAATCTGTCGGAGTTATTTGCGCATCTTGAAAATTCATAGGGGATTCTTTTGGAACTTGGTCCATGATTTTTCGACTGCATCTTTCAGGTCTTCTCCATTTCCTGACATTCCAGACCAATTTGGTCTGTCCTATCCTCGTTTTGCTTCGCACCAATTCGGCATTGATAGTAAACTCTGAAAAGTCTTTCTCAAAATAGACTTGGATAAAAACCTTTAAACAAAGAAAACTGAAAATATAGAAAAAGAAAATAAAAATAAAAATAAGCTTTCTGAACAAATGTAGCGAAAAACAAAAAGGAACTTATCTGAATGGTATAACCGGTCCCAACGATCACGTCGTGCATTCCGGATTAATCAACCCAGTCTATTTGTATCAATCCATCTTCTGATGGTCTCATTTGCTGAGGACGAACAGATGCACGACTCTTTGTCAAATGCGAGTCCTTTGTGCCACTCTATCTTGTCGCCTCATAGTGCCCTTCGAGGGGTTTTCACTAATAAGACTCTCTCATTTCTCTCAACTCCCGTCGCCTTATGGTGCCCGTGAAGGTTTTCACCGATAAGACTCTCTCATTTTTGTTTTTTCTCAGCTTTCGTCGCCTTATGGTGCATGTGAAGGTTTTCACCGATAAGACTCTCTTATTTTTTTTCCAGCTTTCGTTGGAGATTGGAAAGGCACCGATAAGGTTCTCTTCACTGGGGATTCTTCTGGATATCAATTCTTTCAGCTTTTTCTCTTTCTGTTGGGGATCAACGTGTTACTCTTGGTTTTTACTTGCCTGACTGGGCATTTCCCGGATATTGATCGGAAGGTCTTTTCGGACATCTCATATGGGGTTTTTGTGTGGGTCTTAAAAAGAAAAGAGTAAAAAAAATTCACAATAACTCTGCATGGGTGAAATATTACAACTCTCGGAAATTTTTTTTTTTCCATAAAACAACATAACTTCTGCCCCAGTTTCTTGTTTGGGGAAGAATTAATTTTTATTCACTCTATGACCGAGCCGTGAGGCGCCTACGTATCCTATTTGAGGAATCAGGTCAAACGTAGTTCCTTTGATTCATTTAAATCTCTTGTGACTTTCTTTTATCTATTTATTATTTTTTTTTCTTTTCTCTTTCTGTTATCGATTCCAAGAGAGGGATATGAAAGAATAAATAAGGCTCAAAGGGGGAAACAAGGGTTAAAAGTGTTTGGATAGAAGAAAGAATTGCCTCCGTCATTTCATTATCCGATAAATACCCAATACAAACAAATAAAATGAACCAAAATCATAAAGAAATTACACGTAATATCTCTTGACTGCATCAGAATTGATAGCCATGTCGGTGCATCTTCCCTCAATATCGGTCAGATATAGAGCTCCATTGGATAATACTCTAGTTACAATAAGCGGCCCTTGCCAATTCGGGGCGAACTTGCCCTTTGCTTTGGCCTGATGTGGGAGGATCCGTTTCAGTACTTGTTGCCCTATTTCAAATTTTCTGGGGCGTACCTTCTTATTGTAAGCTCTTGCCATTCTCTTCTGATACAGTTGGCCATGACATACTACTGCCAATCTCTTTTCATCAATTAGGCTCAACTACTCTAATCGAGTTTTGACCCATTCGTCATCATCAATCTCAGCTTCAGTGACAATTCGGAGGGATGGAATCTCAACTTCTGCTGGTATTACTGCTTCAGTTCCGTATACCGGCAAGTAAGGAGTTGTACCTATTGAAGTGCGAACCGTAGTGCGATAACCCAACAATGCAAATGGTAGCTTTTCATGCCACTGCCTAGATCCTTCTACCATTTTTCTCAGTATCTTCTTTATATTCTTATTTGCTGCCTCAACCGCGCCATTTGCTTTGGGACGATATGGGGTGGAATTACGGTGTGTAATCTTGAACTGTTGACACACTTCTTTCATCAAACCACTGTTAAGATTAGGTACCGTTGTCTGTGATAATCATCTTTGGGATCCCAAATCTATAGATGATATGGGAATGGACGAAGTCTACCACGGCTTTCTTGGTTACTGACTTGAACGTCTTCGCCTCCACCCACTTGGTGAAATAATCAATGGCTACTAGAATGAACCTATGATCGTTGGAAGCTGCCGACTCGATTGGTCCAATGACATCCATGCCCCACGCAACAAATGGCCACGGTTCTGACATCGTGTGCAATTCCGTTGGCGGAGAATGAATAAAATCTCCATGCACCTGACACTGATGGCACTTCCGTACAAAATTTATACAATCACGCTCCATGGTGAGCCAGTAATATCCTGCCCGTAAGATCTTCTTTGCCAATACATACCCACTCATATGTGGCCCACAAACTCCGGCATGCACCTCTGTCATCACTGTCGTGGCTTGGCTTGCATCTATACACCTTAGCAATCCCAAATCCGGGGTTCTCTTGTACAGCATTCCTCCACTAAGGAAAAATCCATTTGCCAATCGCCGAATAGCCCTTTTTTGATCTCCAGTTGCCTGCTCTGGGAGACTCCCATCCTGAGGTATTCTTGGACATCATGAAACCATGGCTCGCCATCAATTTCTTCCTCCACCACATTGCAATAGGCATGTTGATCCCGAACTTGAATATATAAAGGATCAACATGAATCTTATCCGGGTGATGCAACATCGATGCTAGAGTAGCCAAAGCATCGGCGACCTCATTATGCATTCTTGGGATATGTCTAAATTCTATTGACCGGAAACACTTCGTCAGGTCATGCAAACATTGGCGATACAGGATAAGCTTCAAATCTCTTGTTTCCCACTCACCTTGAACCTGATATACCAGAAGGTCCGAGTCTCCCAAGACCAAGACGTCCCGGACATCCATGTCCACAGCTAATCGTAACCCCAAAATGCATGCTTCGTATTCAGCCATATTGTTGGTACAATAGAAGCGCAACTGAGCCGTAACAGGATAATGATGTCCTGTTTCAGAAATAAGTATTGCTCCTATTCCGACTCCCTTTGCATTTGCAGCTCCGTCAAAGAAAAGCTTCCACCATGGCTCCTTGGTTAGTTCTAACTCATCAATTTGCAACACTTCTTCATCTGGAAAATACGTCCTTAAAGGTTCGTATTCATTATCAACAGGATCTCAGCTAAGTGATCGGCTAGTGCTTGGGCTTTCATGGTCGTCCTCGTCACATAGATGATGTCAAATTCTGTAAGTAATATTTGCCATTTTGCTAACCTTCCTGTAGGCATAGGTTTCTGGAAAATATACTTCAATGGATCCAAACGTGAAATGAGATAAGTAGTGTAGGAAGACAAATAATGCTTCGGCTTCTGTGCCACCCAAGTTAGGGCGCAACATGTCTTCTCAAGATGAGTGTACTTAACTTCATATGCGGTGAACTTCTTACTGAGATAATAGATGGCTTGTTCCTTTCTGCCGGTGATGTCATGTTGCCCCAATACGCAGTCGAAAGAATTGTCCAAAACTGTTAGATAAAGAATCAGAGGCCTCCCGGGTTCAGGTGGAACCAACACAGGTGGGTTTGACAAATACTCCTTTATCTTATCAAAAGCCTCTTGGCATTCTTCAGTCCACTTGACTGCAGCATCCTTCTTTAACAACCTAAAAATAGGTTCACATGTTGATGTGAGCTGAGCAATGAATCGGCTGATGTAATTCAATCTTCCCAAAAGACTCATCACTTCAGTTTTGTTCTTTGGTGCTGGCAATTCTTGTATGGATTTGATCTTTGATGGATCCAACTCAATACCTCGCCGTCTGACAATGAATCCTAGCATTTTTCCCGAGGGAACCCCAAATGCACATTTGGCTGGATTGAGCTTAATGTCGTACCTCCGAAGCCTTTGAAAAAACTTCCTCAGATCTGCTACATGGTCTTCCCGTCGCCTGGATTTTATGATTACATCGTCTACATACACCTCAATCTCTTTGTGTATCATGTCATGAAACACAGTAGTCATTGCTCTCATGTATGTCGCCCCGGCGTTCTTCAAACCAAACGGCATTACCCTGTAGCAATAAGTTCCCCAAGGAGTGATGAAAGTTGTCTTTTCTGCATCTTCTTCATCCATTAGGATCTGATGGTATCCTGCATAGCAATCCACAAAGGATCCAATCTCTCGCCCTGCGCAATTGTCTATCAAGATATGGATGTTGGGTAGTGGGAAGTTATCTTTCGAGCTTGCCCTGTTCAGATTGCGATAATCGACACATACCCGAATTTTCCCATCCTTCTTCGGCACTGGCACCACATTGGCCAACCATTCGGGATATCGAGTAACCCGAATAACCTTTGCTATCAACTGCTTGGTTACTTCTTCTTTGATCTTTACGCTCATATCGGTTTTGAACTTCCTCAATTTCTGCTTGACAGGAGGACATGCCGGATCAATGGGCAATTTATGTACCACTAGATCCGTGCTTAACCCTGGCATGTCATCATACGACCATGCAAAAATATCTTTGAATTCAAATAGTGTTTTGATTAGCTCTTCCCTGATACTCGGCTCAATGTGAATGCTGATTTTGGTTTCCCTAACATTATCCTCATCTCCTAAGTTGACAGCTTCAGTATCGTTTAAGTTAGGCTTAGGTTTTTCTTCAAAATGAGTTAATTCCCTGTTAATCTCTTCAAAAGCCCCATCTTCCTCGTATTCCGATTCATCCTCATAATTGACTTCGTGCATAATTAATTTGGATTCAGATTGACTTCTTAGACTAGGTTGAAGATCCGTTGTGCATACCATGACATTGGAACCGGTGAAAACAGAACTGTTCCGAAATGAAAAGATACAAAAATCAAAAATCAAGAAAATAAAGGAAACTTTCGTTTTTATTGAAAATGAGGGATAACAGAGTTTCACACTACAAATAAATCAAAATTGGATTACAACTCTGGAATAATCCAGGAAACAAAAGAAAATCCAAAGCCTACTACCAAGACTTCTTCCAGATGGGAAGAGGAGTAGCCGTCCAATTGTTGGTTTTGACCCTGGGCCCCACATACTGTACGTCTGCATTACTGGAACCTTCTCCAGCTTCGATCATGTTAACATCAGCGAACAACCTTTCAAAACTCTTATCCAGATCTCCATCTGGCCCAATTGACGGTCCGAGGATCTTTGGGTTTGACATCTTCCTGAAACCTGCTTTCACAAAAGACCGGGAGAGGCGTGGAACTGGCTTGGGAAGGACCCAGACTTTCTTCTTCATTTTGTGAGCTCTCTTCACATCTGCAACCGTCGGCTTGAACCCTAACCCGAATGTCTCCAAATTTTCAAGCAAAGAAAGGGGTTGAATGATACCTTGGAGTTTGGCTCCCAAACCTTTTCCTGGTATGAACCCACAGTTCATCATATCTGAGGCGATCATGAAGGTTGAAGCTGAGATCCCGGGAAAAGCAAGGTCCTCGCCTTCGGAAACCTTGTCCATTGAAACCCCTTCGAAGACTTGGTATACCCATGGTCCCTTGTCATCCTCCGTTTCTATGAATGGCACCACTGTATCACTCATAATGCTTGTGCCATCATCCCCATGCAATACTATCTCCCGTTTATCCCACTCGAACTTAACCATCTGGTGCAGCGTAGAAGGCACTACTTTGGCGGCATGAATCCAGGGTCGCCCCAATAGCAGAGTGTATGATGCATCCACATCCACCACTTGGAATTCCATAGTGAAATTGACTGGGCCAATGGTCAGTTCTAATATGATATCACCCACCGAGCTAGTATTCCCTCAATCAAATCCTCTGATGCAAACGTTATTCTTATGGACTCTGTCCTGATCAATCTTCAGTTTGTTCAGAGTAGCCAAAGTACAAATATTGGCACTTGAACCATTATCCACCAATACACGATTGACCACCGAGTCTTCACACTTCACGATCAAGTATAAGGCTTTATTATGTTCTGTGCCCTCTTTTGGCAATTCATCATCAGAGAAAATGTCACTCGGTTGACTTCAAAGATTTTATGCACAATCTTCTCCAAGTGATTTACAGAAAGCTTTTCCGGAACATGGGCCTCATTCAGGATCTTCAACAAAGCCTGGCAATGATCCTTGGAATGGATTAACAAAGATAACAATGAGATTTGGGCTGGGGTTTTCCTCAACTGCTCCACAATAGAGTAGTCTTGGGCTTTCATCTTCTTCAAGAACTCTTCAGCTTCCTCTTCTGTTACTGGCTTTTTCACCGCTGTGGGATTAGATTTCCTTAACTCTACGGGAGCAAAACACCGTCCCGATCGATAAACCCTGGGCTTCACAACTGACTTCCTCCACTGACTTCCCTTTGTATATCACTGTTGCCTTTTCATACTTCCAAGGTACGGCCTTGCTATCTGTTATTGGCAACTGAGCTACCGACTTTATGATGACCGGTTCCCTACAGACTCCTTTCACGATCATTACTGGTGCAGACGGTGCTCCGGACACAACCAACTTTGTTGTTTTTGGTTTCTCCGTAGTGGCCGATGGGCTTTTCCCCAATATTATCACAGGCTTGACAACCTCCCTCTTAGTTGGTACCTCCCCTTCCACACTGGTTGATTTCTCTTTTGTACTGTCCCTGATCATCATCACTGTCTGCGATGGCTTCTTGGGTTCTTCCTCTCCTTGCACGATCTCGATCATACAAGCTTCATGGTGGGTTGGTAGTGGGTTTTGGTTAATGTTGGGTACCTCGGGTGCCTGAACCTCAATCTTATTAGCATCAATAAGATCTTGGATTGCATGCTTCAGTTTCCAACATCTCTCAGTAGTATGCCCGGGAGCCCCCGAACAATATTCACATTTCACTAAGTGATCCAAATTTTGAGGTAAGGGATTTGGTAATCTAGGCTCAATAGGACTCAACAAACCTATCTGCTTCAATTTGTGGAATAAAGCAGTATAAACTTCTCCTAATTCGGTAAATGTCCTCTGTCTCTGAGTCCTTTCATTCCTGAAAGTCGGATTTCCTCGGAAAGTTGGCCCTGTGGGATTTCTGTAGGCCCTTGGTGGTGGGTAGTTGTTATGGGGAGCTGGGTAGGCATTATGTGGGGTTGGCGCGCGCCATTGTGGGCGCGCTGGAGGTTGGGTGTATGCTTGTGCTTGATGGATAGAAAAATGATGTTCTTGAGGAGGGTAATAGGATTGTGCGGGATAATTCGGAATGTGTGGGTAATTTGGGTGAGGGGGCCTGAATTGGTGATGGGGGTAGGACCTTTGGATCGAGACCAATTACCAGCTTCTACCGTTGTGACATCCTCTTTTTTCTTCTTTCCGAGCGCACCTCCTGTGCCGCTCTGAATAGCCTGCGTTGTTGCCTTGATCGCTGAATAACTTAAGATTTTGTTGGTCTTGAGGCCTTCTTCTATCATGCCTCCCATTTTGACCACTTCGTTGAAGGTTTTTCCCACCGAGGTCACCAAATGACCGTAGTAAGTTGGCTCGAGAGTCTGTAGAAAGTAATCTACCATCTCCCCCTCTCTCATAGGAGGATCAACTCTAGCCGCTTGTTCTCTCCAACGAAACCCAAATTCCCGAAAGCTCTCCCCCGGTTTCTTCTCCAGCTTTAACAATGTGAGACGGTCAGGGACGATCTCAAGATTATATTGAAAGTGCCCGGCAAATGATTGCGCCAAATCATCCCAAGTGTACCATCTGCTAGGATCCTTCCTTGTATACCATTCCAGCGCAGACCCGCTCAAACTCTGTCCAAAATAAGCTATCAGTAGCTCATCTTTGCCGCCTGCACCCCTCATCTTGCTGCAAAATCCTCGTAGATGAGACATGGGATCACCGTGTCCCTCATATAGATCAAACTTTGGCATTTTGAATCCCGCCGGCAATTGAACATCGGGGAAAGGACACGGGTCTTTGTAGGCCACACTGACTTGGCTGCCCAACCCTTGCATATTCCTAAGGGATTGCTCCAGGCTCTTGAATTTCCGTAGCATCTCATCTTGTTATGAGCTATTGGCCGGTTTTTCCACTGGGGCTTCAAAGGGAGGAGTGTAGGTGGATAGTTCGGGTGCCCTGAACGTGGGTTCCCGGGGGTAATACTGAGTGTCGTGAACCTGAAATAATGGTTCACTTGATGATCTATGCAATGGAGCTGGGGGAGGTGCCACAAAGACGGGGCCCTTTGGTGGAGGAGGGTTTTGATTTGGTGGTGGAGCTGGGTGGTTGTGAGTATCCCCTCCCTGGTAGTAATGAAGGTCCGGGATTCTTGTTGAGGGACCGGGAGAAAGGTATTCTGGGGTAAATCCCGGTGGAAAGGTAGGAGGAGTAGGTACTTCAAGACCCTTTTGTGTTCTGGCCAGCGCCGTCTGCATTTCGCTCATTTCTAACCGCATCTGTTCCATTTTTTCAAGAGCTTCTTTGAGCATCTGGCTCATTGCTTTTTCTGACTCATTACTTTGATCTGACCCAGTCATACTTTTAGGTATAGGTCCTTTCGATCTTGTGTGATAATTGTGTGATGCCAGCACACTCTAACACTAACTGGACAGGAAAACAACAAACTTGTTAGTGTTGAAATTTTAACAGATATGGTAAAAGCACATTGGGTATGCAATGTCCCTATGCAATGAACCATTTCTATTATGCTTTTGCTTAGACCGCATGCGTAATCCCAGCTTATCGTCTATGCCTATCCATTATTTCTCTGATTTTTCTTATTTATTTTCCCCTTTTTTACTATAAGTAATGGTCGAATCTTATATAGATTGCCTACGTATCATGTCCCCGCATGAATCAGACCCTAGCGTAGTTCGTGTGAATACAATAAAAATATTTTTCAAAAGGTTTTCCAAAAACAAACTGGATTTAACAACAAGTCAAACTTATAAAAGATGGTCAAAATACATTCGGCCCTTTTATACAAAAGTCTTATGACTAGACCCAAAAGGAAATACAAGTTCATAATTAGGAAATATCTAAAATTTTGAGCTTTTGCGCCGGTGGGGTCCTGTTTGGCCTGGCTGTGGTCCTTGGTGCAAGACTTCTTTGCAGATCTTTCAATTCTTCCATGATCCGACGGACATAATCCATGATAGAGGAAAAAAGGACATCCCGGGGCATCCTTTCACATGATAGGCACCTCATGTGAATATAACGTCCAATCTCGTCAATCCTTCTCCGAATGTTATCCCTTTCTCTGAATAACTGCTCTATCTGTCGGTTTTTTAATCCCAGTATTCGCGCCTCATCCGTAAGTCGATCTTGGAATCTTTTCATTTGTCCCTCCATTCGGGCCATCATCTTGTAGCACCGTTCCTTGTCTTCTCTAGCTTCAAGAGCCTGTCTGTGGATCTGTTCTTGGAGAGTGAAAATTGTCTCTCTCAATGCCCCGACGCTCATCTCACAATCCCTTTTGACCTGCCGCAAGTATTCTCTTCGCTCCGCCGCGCCTCTTGCCCATCTGGCCTGCATCCCTTCCTTGCTAGCCTCAGACCTCTCCAACTTTTCTTGGCTTTCTCTGAGCTGTTGGTTTAGCTTGTCTATCAACCTTTGATCAGTTCGGCTTCTTGTTTGGCTGTTGGCTTCTTTTCTGATTCGCCAGATTCGAGCCTTGAGAGTGTCCTTTTCTTGAGTCAACTTCTTTTTGACCCCTTCGTCAGCTGCAATCTGTAAGCCATTTTCATATTGGAGATTCTGTACACGTTTCTCTAGTTCTCCAATACGATCTTTGTATTCACGTTCTTTAGCTAGCCAAGCTAATCTTTCATGGATTTTATCATCGAAAGCTTAAATGTGAGGCCTTTTGGTAGGTCTGATCGCCTCGAGCTCGGGTCCAGGGCTCACACGAAAACTTCTTTGAAACCAAGCAACATACTCGGGATCGAACTCGCCTTTTATTGGGTCTGGCACTATGGTGTTACTCTTTAAATACCGGCAACAATGCCAATCTTTATTCACCATCTTCTCAGGGATAGCTGCCTCTGGATGCAATTCGATGGCTATGTTGCTCAAGTCCATCTTCTCTGGTATCACTTGATATCTCCCAAGTTGTCTCAAAACTCTTTGAGGCGCATAGGGTTGTATACTTCTTGCCCCTATTATCATCAAATAACCCTTTGAAGTAGTCGTGTAAATGATCTCCTTTATCGGGAGCCACCCTATAGTCCATTCGATTTGATCCGCCCTCAATTTTCTTAGATAGAAAATCCATGCTTCAAACCCCTTGGGTGTTATAAAATCTCCCACCCTTTCTTCATATTTAACAATGAAGTTGGTTCCGTCTGAAGCATGTTTTAAGAATTTAGGGTGGTGTCGAACATGTTCAATCATCCATATTTGCAGGAGAATGCTGCAGCCTTCAAAAAGCGGGCTTCCAGATTTGCATAAGGTCAAATCCCGGTACATATCGGATAATACCAGTGGGACAATGGTGTGGTCTTTTTTATCCACAAGAACCTGTGCAATTCTTGCCATGCGAGTGTCTATGGAACCTTCCGAGTTTGGAAACACCATGATTCCTAGAAATGCCACAATAAAAGCGAATCGGCGATGAATCTCCCATAGGCCTTTGTTTTGTTGGTTATTCAATCCCTTTTCATGTGTTTCAAATCCGTCTGAGTTTCCGAATCTGTAATTCAAGAAGTAGAACTTGCAACTCCCGTTTTGTACGCGATCATTGCTTGTTTTCTTGCTGATCTTCAAGAGATCAAAGAATTTATGCACCGATGGGGCCCTCGGAAATATGAGCTTCTGCTCCTTTAACTCTTGGCCGAAAGCAATGTAACCGGCTATTTCCTCTAAGGTAGGAGTGAGTTCGAAATCGGAGAAATGGAACACATTATTAACAGGATCCCAGAAGGTCACCAAAGCTTTGATCAAGTCATCCTGTGGCTTGACATATAGTATGTCTAGCAGAGGACCCAAATTGTTTTTCACCCACACTCGACCATCTTCCTCTAGATCATTCCACCATTCTTGTAGTTGTATCCGGGATCTTTCCATGATAACCCTGAGGTGATTCTTGGATAGCATCCATCTGATCCTGAAGATTCAAGGTATCAAGGGTGACTCTTAAACCTTTTATGAAAGCATATTTCCTTAAATGAAACAAATTACCGACTTATTTATGACCGAAAATCTTTGACACATTTTTAATGATTGTTTTTGTAAAAGGGAGATTGGACCCGATGGGGGTTGCCTACGTATCTCACATCCGGTGAGAATAAAATCGGCGTAGTTCGCCAAAGAAAACAAATCGAATTTTTAAAAAAAAATCTTTTTAACACCCAAAATTATTATTTTTGAAGAAACTCTAATAGGATTTTGACATTGTTTGGACAAAACTACATTGTTATTCAATTTTAAGCTGGTCAGCATGCTGATCTAATCAAATAAATGCACATAATCTCATGTAGCAGGATGGTCTTTTCATTTCAGGTTACCTGTCCTAGATGGACCCAACCCCTGTGTTGAGTCCCCTAAGTCAAATGCAACATGATGCAAACAAACGTTCCTACTAGGGATCCGGCATGAGGCTTTGATATTCTAGGTTTAAAAACTGGGTTTATTGTTCTATACCTGGCTTACCCGAGTGGACAACTGGGGCTGAGGAGGGGGTGACGTATTCTGCCCGGCCTTGTCACTTACCCTAAAACTCACTTATTTGGAATAATTTTGAAAAGTGGGCTACGCGAACGTATGCACCATTTTTAGAACTCAAAAGGAAGTAGGATTTCGGCACAGTTTTATATATACAGTTCAAATAATATCAAAGCGATAAAAATCATCATTTTGCACATTAAGCATTTATCATATAAAAATATCAGATAATAAACAAAGCCAAATACAACAATTATTCTAAGCTCGAATTTCTAACCCTGAACCAGTGGTTCTGGGTTAATTTCCCCAGCAGAGTCGCCAGAGCTGTCACACCTCCTTTTGGCTACCCGCGAGGGCGCTAATATAAAAAAGTTTTTCCAATTAAAGGACAATCAAAACGGGATTCATTTATTGAGATATTCAGAGTCGCCACTTGGGAGATTTATGGTGTCCCAATTCACCGGTTGAATCCTGAATTGAGGAAAGGTTTGACTCTATTTAACAGTCTGCGTACCAGAAATCCGGATAAGGAATTCTGTTAACCCGGGAGAAGGTGTTAGGCATTCCCGAGTTCCGTGGTTCTAGCACGGTCGCTCAACTCTTATATTTGGCTTGATTATCTGATTTTAATACAAATATGAACTAGTGTGCAAACTACCATTCCAAACCGTTTTAATTGTTAGAAGAAAATTATAATGTCGTGAGAATATATCTCGAATTTCGTCACATAAATGTGTCCGCAATTTTTGATATATTCCGACTTCATTGGGATTTGGATTGGGGTCACATAAATGTGTACCCGAGTTTAAGGAGGTACTATTATTAAATACGCGCTTAAAACTATTAACGCGTTATTATTTTGAGAATGCCGTGAAAATTTACTAAACGGCCAATCTCGGATTTCTAAGTAAATATATACACTTATGAGGGTTTCACAGTTTTTGCGATTTATTTGGCGAGGCTCGTCTCATTTATTAACAAAATAATCCTAAAATGACTACATTTCCTATTTTTTTTAGTTTTTATAAATAAAGAGATATCATAATTAATCTAGAAATTAAAAATGCAACACTTATCTAATTTATGACAAAAAAACTTAATGAAACAGATTTCAATCAATGTTTAAGCAGAAAATATTTTTTTTTCGGAATTTTTTATTATTTTTTATTATTAATATTATTATTTTTTATTATTTTTGTAAATACGAAATTTCTTAACTTAATAATAAAAGAAACATAATTAGAACAATATTGAAAAAGCTTGAGTGGTAATATATATATAAAAAAACCAATAAAATCATTTATTCAAAATTATCAAAATTATAGCCATATTAAAGCTTGCATGATAATAAAATCATTTATTCCCAATCGTTCAAAACTAAGTTTATTTTTTAGAAAAAACAGCAATTATAAATTAACTATAATTTTATTTAAATTCGTTTTTTTATTTATATAAGCTTAAAGAAAAATATATTATTTGTTATATTTAGATGAATGTTTAATAAAAATTACTTAAATAAAACTGAAAATATAAGTGCAAAATCAACAATTAATATATATACAAACTAAACCAATTATCTTACAACTAATTTAAACTCATTTTTTTTTTATTTTTTTACCATTTCTGACTTAAACCCTTGATATTAACTATTTACAACTATTTTTCAAAAAAAAACCATAATCAACCTTAATTATTTACACCTAAATTTGGAGATTCGATAAATTTGAAGAAAACAATTCTTTTATCATTTAAAACTTAAACGGTACCTAAATGCCTAAATTACGCAAAAATAATTACAATTCACATCTTTTGTTAAAATTAACTACATATTTACAAATTATCTTAAAAAAAACGATGTTAAAATATTTGAAGCTAATGAACTAACAAGTTTTAATTAATCCGATTAATAAAGAAAAATAACTCATTCTTACTTCAATTACTAAACCATTTGAACATTATGAAACATATTTATAATTATATTATTTAATAACCATTTTTGAAGCGAATTATTATTATTATAACAAGACTTAATTATTTAAATTTATAACAAAAACTTACAGAATATTAATATTGAATTTATTTAAACATAATCTGTAAAAGAAGATAGGAATAGAAACTATTTAAAATTTCAGAAATTGCATACTTCCCATGTATTCATCTTATCATTTAAACATAATTAGGTTGTGTACCTGATATTGGAAATAAAGAATACCGGGTGATCAACACAGCAAACAACACAGCAACAGCAATCCCAACAAAATACCTAGTGTCCGGATTTTAACAACAGAAATCAATATCTCAGAATTGAGTTTCAAAATAAGACTTTGTAAAAATAAAGATAAAAACTAACACTCTTTTTTTCAGATATTTTTTTTTCACTATTGGTAATACTCTAAATCTTGTTATCTCTTTTCGAATTCTTCTTCAGATTTTTCTTTCTCTTAATTCTTCCTAAAATTTCTTCCCTTCATTCTCCTCAAATTTCTCTTCTATTTATAGCAAAAAATTTCGAAATTTTCATATTTTATTTTTATTATTTTTATTATTTTTTTTATTTTTTTTTATCTTTTTTTTAATTAAAAGAAATCCCACTTACTAAATGCTTTTATTATTTTATAAAAAGAAATCCCACCTTGCTTATCTTTTATTTTTTAAAACACAACTTTAATAATTTTTATATTTTTAATTGTCCACTTTTTTTTATTTATTTAAAAGAAAATGCCACTTTCTTTTCTTTTCTTTAAAAAAAACAACTTTCTTTTACTTTTGATTTTTTTAATTTTCAGCCACTTTTGACTTTTATTCCAACATTCATTTTCAATTATTTAAAACCAACCGAAAATTTAAAAAAAAATTAATATTTTCAGTTTTTTTTTAATAAAAAATAAATTATTTTTTAAAAAAAATTAATAAAAAAAATTAATAATAATAGCAATAATATGAATAGTAATAATTTACTTTAAAAAAAATTAAATCATATATATATATATATATATATATAATTAAACAAAAGCTAAAATATATAGAGTGAAAAATTTAAATACGGTCAAACATTTTTGTGGGGGCTTTTGTGTGTGTGTGTTAGGATTTTTTGGTTTAGGGTGTGTTTGGAATAATGTATAGTAGTGTAATAAATGGGTCGTGGGTCATGGGTTTGGGTTATGGTATTTTGGGTTGGGTAGAATATGTTTGGGCTCCAGTTTAAAATTTAAGAAGAGGCCCAATTTCGAATTTGTCTTCTCTATAAAAAAAATTATTTATTATGAAATAAATTAAAAAAAAATATTAAGATTAAATTATAAAACCAAAATTATCTTAAAAACACCAATTAACTCATAATAATTATTATTACAAAAAAA
This sequence comes from Nicotiana noctiflora, assembly GCA_032618575.1. Taxonomy (NCBI): domain Eukaryota; kingdom Viridiplantae; phylum Streptophyta; class Magnoliopsida; order Solanales; family Solanaceae; genus Nicotiana; species Nicotiana noctiflora. The sequence continues at coordinate 88,416 of JASVEL010006512.1, forward strand.
TTAGACGTTAATTAAAATAAAATCGCACAAATTGGATATTATAGGCTAAAAATGCAAAAATACATATTTTTGTGATTTTATAAAATAAACTTAATTATTACTAATTATAAACTTGAATTTTATATAAATACAATATATTTTTATATTTTTTATTTATTTAAACAAATAAATATGCACGGATAAATGCAAACAATTCAAGAAAAATAACACAAAATTCACAAATATTGCAAACAACACAAAACTCTTTTATTTTGAATTTTTGGGAGTAATTCTCATATAGAGCAAAAATCACGTGCTCACAAAGGGTAATTTCGTGCACATATTTACCCTTCGTGCTTTATCTCTCTTCCTCACCATTGATCCTCCCCACTTTTCCACTTCCTTACAAGTTATAAAATACTCCTACACATCTATATAAATGTGAGAAAACCAACAAAAAGGAAAAAAGAACAAAAAAAAAATTGGGAATAAGAAAGAAAAGAACGTAAAATGATAGAACAAAAGAAAGAGTAAAAAGAAGAAGGGTTGAAAAAGATTGCTACATTGAAAAAATTTTAACGTCGAGGTTTTCGTCCGAGGTTACCGAAGAGTTAGCATCTTTTGACTTTGAAATCAGTTGATTGTAACTCTTATGTTGTTGATCTTCGACAAAGGTTATTCTCCATTTCTTTAATTGGCTTATAAATATTGCTAAATATGTTACTGCTATATTTTGAAATATTTTTATGGAATAAGAATTTGAGAAATTCTAGTCATGTTAACATTTAGTTTCAGCGTTTTTAATATCGTTCTTATAAGTAAAGGTTTGATAAAAGAACCATTCAAGGAATCGATTGTTCTAATAATTATAGTTGACGTCGTTGTTTTCCTTGTTTTTCTGTAGCAAATTTTTGGAGTATAAATAACTCTTTATTTTATTTTTCCTTTTATTTATCACAGTTGGTGTTTAGTCTTGTGCCACATGTCTCTTGTTCTTCACCATTGATTCAAACATAAATTGAGACCTAACATAGGGTGTGTTTGGTATCAAGGAAAATATTTTTCGGAAAATATTTTCCAATTTTTTCATGTTTGGTTGGCTTAAATGTTTTGGAAAACATTTTCCTTATCAATTTATTTTCCTCCTATTGGAGGAAAATATTTTCCTTATCAAAAGAACGGAAAACATTTTCCAAAGCTACTTCTCAACTTTTCCCACCCTCACCAACCCACAAAAACTACCTCTCCAAAAGAGAGTTTCTTTTTTTCTTTTTTTTTTTTAAATTTTAATTTTTCCACTACCACACGCCCTACTACGCCTCTAGCCCCCCACCCCCAACCCCTCCCCCCCACAAAAAAAATTTAGTTTTTGTAATTTTTTTTTTGTTTACTGTTCCCCAAGCCCCCCTCCCCCCCGAAAAATATTTAAATATATTTTTCAGTTTTAATTTTATTATTTATCGGTTTAAAGGCTCAAAATTTTACAAGTTCCAAAATTATGAGTTCGGAGGTTTATGTGTTTGGAAGGTTACGGATTTAGAAATTATAAAGTTTACGGGTTCGAAATTCCGCGGTTTTGAAAGTTTAGCGGTTCAAAAGTTTATGAAATTTGTGGGTCCGGAAGGTTGTTGGTTTGAAAATTTATGACTTCACGTTTATTGTATCTAAAGTATTTATGAATACTCTTGATAAGTCATTTTCCTTAATTTGCGTACCAAACACCAGAAAATGAATAAGATTACTAGTTGTTTTCCAAGAAAACATTTTCTTGGAAAATATTTTCCATGGAAAATATTTTCCGTTATACCAAACACACCCATAAAGTTGGTGATATAAAAGAAATACATGTCTTTGATTTTTCAATAAATCTTGTTTATCGGCTTAAATAAAAAATACATTTCAACTTAAAAAAAATTGAATATTAATTATAAGTCTCTGTCGAAAATCCTTCACCCCTATTAGTAATTTTTTTTTAAAAAAAAATAAGAGCTATTCTTATAAGGTTAAATCACTACTGTAAATTGTTAATTTGGTCTTAAAAGAAAATTATTAAAAATTTATATATAAAAGAGACAAACTAGAATTACGTTACTTTTTTTTAGTTCAGATTATCTACCGCCTTTGGCATGCAAATAATTTAAGTTTACTTATTGTGTCAATATACGTGGTTAGAAGTATGTGAGGATTTCCTTTCTAAGCTAACGTTTTTCATGTGTAAAATATTATACTAATGTTATGAAATAATAAAAGAACAGGAGAAATATTGCAGAGAAAGAGAGAAAGAGGGAATTCTTATTGAATTTTGGGATGATTTACAATAGGGTAAGACCCCTTTATTTATAGGAGAAATATGACTTAGTCACAAAGTAAAACTCTCCACAAGATAGACATTCACTCCAAATAGAATTATAGACATTCACTCCAAATAGAATTCTATTCTTAACACCCCCCCTTGAATGTCTACTCAATAAGTAATGTGCCTCATTAAAACCTTGACTAAAATAAAACTCAATGGGGAAAAAATCTAGAAAAGGAAAAAGAGTACACATATCTAATAATACGCCTTTTGGTTGCCTCGTTAAAAACCTCGCAAGGAAAACCCGGTGGGACAAAACCTTGTAAGGGAAAAAGAGTGCAACGCGCATTAACTCCCCCTGATGAGAGCATCAATTCACATCCTTAAGCCTTCGCATCCCGATCTTATACACTAACTTCTTGAAGGTTGACGTCGGTAGAGATTTTGTGAATAAATCAACCATATTATCACATGAACGAATCTGTTGCACATTAATATCACCATTCTTTTGAAGATCATGTGTGAAAAATAACTTTGGTAAAATGTGCTTTGTCCTATCTCATTTTATGAATCATCCCTTCAGTTGAGCTATGCATGCTGCATTGTCTTCATACAAAATAGTGGGTAACTTGTCACATTTCACACCACATTTATCTCGAATAAGATGTATTATAGACCTCAACCACACGCACTCTCAACTTGCTTCATGAATAGCAATTATCTCAGCATGATTAGATGAAGTAGCCACAATTGATTGCTTAGTCGATCGCCAAGATATGGCAGTGCCTCCACAGGTAAACACATAACTTGTTTGAGATCGAGCCTTGTGTGGGTCGGATAAATACCCAGCATCAGCATAACCAACAAGATCGGGACTGCAATTGTTGCCATAAAATAAGCCCATAGCGGTAGTCCCTTTTAGATACCGCAATATGTGTTTGATCCCATTCCAATGTCTCCTTATGGGAGCAGAGCTATATCTTGCTAAGACATTAACTGGAAAAGTTATGTCGGGCCTTGTAGTATTGGCAAGATACATTAGTGCACCAATTGCACTAAGATATGGTACTTCAGGACCAAATAGCTCTTCATTGCCTTCTTGAGGTCGGAATGGATCTTTGTTCACATCAAGTGATCGAACAACCATCGGAGTACTTAATGGATGTGCTCCATCCATGTAAAACCGTTTCAATACCTTTTTGTAACGACCCGGCCTATCGTTACGGGAATTACCACCCCGTCATGTTGCAATTACATGTTTTATGCTTTTATATCAGTGTTAGAGCCTATCGGGTGAGTTAGGAGTGAATTGAATTGAAAATGAAGCAAATAGCATGTTTGAAGGAAGTTTGAATATGGAAAGTCAACCTAGAGTTGACTATCGAGTTAGAGTGCTCGGAATCGGATTCGATGATTCGACTAGTTTCGGGAGATCATTTATGACTTAGGAGAGCAATCGGAATTGAATTTGGAGGCCCGGTGTAGTTTTAGGCTTGAATTGGCTAAGGTTGAATTTTGGCGAAATCCGAACGGTAGGTGAGATTTTGATCCGGGGGTCGGAATGGAATTCTGAACAGTTGCAGTAGCTCCGTTAGGTGATTTTGGATATGCTTGCAAATTTTCAGGTCATTCGGACATCGTTTGGTCGGGTTTTTGATTGAATGAGCAATTCGGAAATTTTGAAGAAACTTAGGCTTGAATCCGTGTGTAATTGGTGATTTTGATGTTTATGATGGTGTTTTTATGATTGGAACAAGTTCGTATCGTGTTTTGGAGTATGTTGGTGGTTTTCGTTGGGGTCCCGGGAGCCTCGGGATGAATTCGGGGGTCCAAACGGACCAATTTGTGCCAAAGGCACTGTTGTTTCTGCTGCAATTAGTGCAGAAGATTTTTGTGCTTCGCGATCGCGAAGCTAGGTCTGCGATCGCGTAGGGTTAAGCTGGGAAGTTCTGCGATCGCAAGGTTGAGACTGCGATCGCGTAGGGTATCGAGATGAGGTTGGGAGATTGCTCTTCGCGATCGCAGGAGTAGTGATGCGATCGCGTGAGGTTGACTGTTTGTGCATCGCGATCGCGGGTCGGTCGATGCGATCGCGTAAGGTCGTGTTCTTGAGTAGTGCGATCGCGACCCCTTTGATGCGATCGCGTAGGGTCACTGGGTTGAGAACTGCGATCGCGTCCAGGCTCACGCGATCGCGTAGAGGAAAATTGGCAGCCAGGTTTTTGTGCATCGCGATCGCACGCCCAGTGCTGCGATCGCGTAGAGTAAATGGCCCAGGCAGTGAGTTTAAGTCCAGAAACATTTCATTACGGGTTCATACACCCCAAAGCACTATTTTTAAGCCCTAGAGAGAAGAAATCACGGGAAAACGCTGGGAAATCATCGGATATTCATCGGAGGTAAGTTTCTTGACTCAAAAACATCACTTTATGGTAGAATTAACATCAATCTTCATGAATTTGGATAGAAATTGTGAAGGATTGTGGCCTAGATATAGAAAACGATAATTTGGGTTTTGAAAGGCCAATCGAACTCCGAATTTGGTAAATTTTATATGTATGGACTCGTGGCGAGACGAGGGTTCTGGAAATATGAGTTTTGAAATTTTTCGAGATGTGGGCCCGGGGCTCGGGTTTTGCAAATTTTGTGATTTTTGATATTTTTCGAGTTCTTTCGATTGGGTTATGTTCCATTAGCCTATTTTGATATATTTGTACTGATTTTGGCTAGTTTGGACGTGCGTGGATGCCGGTTCGAGGAGCTAAGGCGTCGTGGGCATGAGTTTTCGTCGGTTCGAGGTGGGTAATACTTGTAAATGATGTCCTGAGGGTTAGTAAACCCCGGACTTGCACATCTTAGTGCTGTGTTGAGGTGACTTGCACGCCGAATAACGGGCGTGGGATAGAGTACCATTGGGGATCGTGACTTGGTCCGTCCCGTGTAATAAATAATAACACCTAATTGTTGAAGTGAATTGGACTAATTATCATGTTTGGGCTTCGTGCCAATTATTTGAATCCTTCAAGGATTGGTATCACTGTTTTGATAACACCGTGCATATTTTATTATAATTTAAGGTTTAAAATGGGATTTTTGCTATTCAGCATTCTTATAAGGTTATGAAAAACTTGAACAAGGTCTTAATAATATTTTAGCCGTGAGCTAATGTGATATTGTTGCCCGTAGGGCTTTTCTTGATTATTTGTTAGACTGATTGGAGCTGAGGGCCATATGTTAGGGCATGACATTCATGTGAGCATATGCATACACATGCATGGATCGGACTGCACGCCGCAGTGGTATATGGATCGGGCCGCGCGCCGCAGCAGGTGTGATATTGATATTGTGCTTGGGCTGTAGGAGCCCCTCCGGAGTCTGGACACCCCCAGTGAGCACGGGTACCCAAAAGGATCGGGCTACACGCCGTAGCGGTCATATGCATTGCATGGCATACATACATTGGTTTATGTGTACTACGTGGCATAACATTTTAGCACTCATACTTTACTGGTACATGTGCATTTGTTACTTTATTGACCAGATCTCCTTGTATAAATTGTTAAGGAGTGCTGAGCCCGAGAGGCTGATTTGAGTGCTGACTTGCACTGCTTGAGATTCTCCCAGGTATTGGTATGTTATAATGAAAGAAAGTAGCTAAAAATTGAGATTTCTAAATAATCTACTCACATATGCTGAAAAGGAATAAAATGATAGTGTTTTGAAGTTTAATGATAGTTCCGTATTGTGTAGCAAGAGATAGTGCCTTGCGTGGTTTTCTTCCCTTCAGCATTATTTACTTTTATTACCGCTCTGAGTTGGAAGTACTCACACCCGATTTCCTGCACCTTATGTGCAGATCCAGGTACATTACGGCAGAGCTGATTCCATTGCGGCTCGGGAATGCTTTTGGACAGTCGAGGTAGCTGCCAGCGTTCGCAGGACCTGATTCTCCAGTTTGTCTGTATTTTGTTCTGATCATCCCACACTTGTGCACAGTTATATTCACTATTTACACTTTGTATACTCTGTAGAGGCTCATGACTCTTGACCCTTCGGTCTATGGGAGTTGGCACGTGTTGGGACTTGGTCCCCTATTTTTAATATATCTATCACTGTTATGCTTAAATTGGATAAAGTGAGCTTGTGGCTCCGTGGTTATTGTTGATTGGTCGGGCTGGCCTAGCAGTGTGCTGGGCGCCATCACGACTAGATTTGGGGTCGTGACAAGTTGGTATCAGAGCCTAGGTTTACTAGGCCTCATGAGTCTTGAGCGAGTTAGTAGAGTCTTGTGGATCGGTACGGGGACGCCTGTACTTATCCTCGGGAGGCTGCGAACCTTTAGGAAACACTTCACATTTCTTGGAATTCTTATCGTACGTACTTGATTTAGCTTGAGATATGCTTTTGAAATTCCTTCCGCACGTCTGTGTATGCATCGAGCGCTCAGTAATATAAGTGCCTTATGTGTAGTGGAACGAGTTCAAACTCGGGAAGACTAAAATGATTATGCTATGTGTATCCTGGTGGAAGGTATTGTGCTTGAAATGCTAAATTGAGGCGAGATAGGTGGATTGGTTCTCCTGTGTAATTGAAAGGTAGTTGATATGTGTTATGATTCGAGCAGGTACAACGCATGTTCGTATACCAAATATGATAATATGATTTGTGTAGTATTGAGACTAATGTTGTCGATATGCATTGTGATGTCTTGTCGAGTTGTGAATGTATTGCTAGGATGGTTGTAAGGCCCCGTAAAATTTTGTGCATAAAACCTAGTAGCTGTGGTGTCTTGGTCCGAATAATGTGTTTGTTCGGACCCTTGGTAGTGATTTAAGAGTCAAAAATGTTGAGAATAAAATTTTCCAGAAAAATGACAAATATGCGGTCAAGAATGCGACCGCAAACCTGACATGCGGACCGCATTCTTGCCGCAAATCGTTCCAGAGAGTTTCCCAAAAATCTGTCAAAAGTGCGGTAGATATGCGATCGCATGTCAAATCTGCGGTGCATTTTGCGACCGCAGATCAAACATGCGGACCGCATTTTGGCCGCATTCCTTAACAGAACCTGCATAACTTTGAGGCCATTTTGCGGTCACTTTGCGGACCGCATGTGGATTCTACGGTCGCATAGTGACCGCATATTCGACCCCGGCCTAGATTTTTGTAACATTTTGACCCGATCCCTTCTTTAATATAACACACTTCTTCTTCATTTTATCATATCATCTTACCAAAAATTAGAGAGAGAAGAGAGGATTTTTAGAGGGAGAAATCTTGCATCTTCAAGGATTGTTCTAACTACGTTAATTCCAAGGGATCTTAGGGCAAGGATTCAACTTCCCCAATCTTTTCAAGGTAAGAACCCTAACTATTTTTCTTTGACTTTCAGTTTTAATTGGGTAAAGAGAGGTTTGCATATAATAGCTTTTAAAAAATAGAATTTTTACACTCATGCATGATTATTGAACTTGATTTTTAGTAAAAGAAGTGAGTAGAAGTAAGAGTCTTCAAGAACAAGGTTGGCACAAGTAAGATAGCGTGGGTAAGCATAAAGTAGGAAGTTAACGGAAGAAAACTCACCACCAGGTATGTATGGCTAATTTTGATTCTTGTAAAATCGCCCAAATGTGTGCGAATTGTTTTGGCATATGTCAAATTGAGAAATTTTACGTAATTCTTTGATTTCCCTGTTGAGCATTTGATTTATGATGAACTACGTGTGGTGTGGTATGAAATATGAATGGAAAGATAAAAAGGTAATCGAGATTGGTAAAGAATTGGGAACAACCATTGTGATGGCATATTTGGCTTATTGTGGAAGGAATTTGAAACACCTTAATGGTGGTAAATTGTTGAACATGCTTATGTGGGCATTTTCGATTTCAGAATACTTGTAACTTGATTTTGATATTGGCATTGATAAGAAATTGAGAACATGAACCAATGTGTAAGTTGCTTATTTGAACTTGTTGAAATTGTGTGTAGCACCTTATCTGCTATTTGAAATTGTTGTGTTTTCAACTGTAAGGCGGGGTCGTGTTGCGCGCCGCAACGCGGGGAAATAAGGTGTGGGTTGGGGTGATAAGGGTGGCCGAGGTAATAAGGGTGGTCAGGGGCAATAAGGATGAAAAGCGATCGAAATCGCTATTGAAAATTTATACAAAAATCAAAAATGTGAAATTGTGAAAGGAGACAGCAGGAGAGTTTGCAACCTGGGGAGCACTGATTGCTCCTATGTTTGACTACTTGCAATTTATGTTGTTGATTGGTTGTTGTTCCATTTGTTGACCTTGAATGTGCTTGTGTTGAGGCTTATCTGAAATGAGTAAAAGGTGGAAAACATGGTTGGTTGGCTTGATTAGTTTTAATGTAATTTAATGGCTTGAGTTTACTTGGGACAAAGTTTGTACATACATACCAGTACAATTCAAGTGTACTGACGTCCCTTTTGCCGGGGACGCTACATTCATGTTATGATTGTAGGTGGATCAGTAGCAGGCACTTTAGCTCATCGGCAGTAGTATCCTTCTCCTTCCATTGCTCGTTTTGGTGAGCCCTTTCTTCCTCGGGGCCTTGTGTGGTTCATGCCACTTCGGTTTAGATTTCATTTTGGTTTTGTAAGGTATAGCCGGAGCCTTGTTACCGGCAAGTATTGTATTTCTCTTTTTGTATCCTAGAGGCTCCATAGACATGTAAACTGTGGGATTGTGGCCTATGTATATGTATGGGGCGTTGTAAATATAAATTATGAACTTGTTAGTGAATCAATCACATGGTTATGTTTATCTATTATGAAATCAGTCATTATTGGTAAGATATTTGGTTAATGAGAAACAATCAACACATGGTTAACGCGTGGGAATGAAAGGCACCCAGGTCCGCTTGACTGGGGCAACCCGGTCAGGCGCCGGTCATGTCCCTCGATTTGGGGCGTGACAAACTTGGTATCACAGCCTATGGTTTTTAAAGTGTCCTAGGATGTCTCGGAGCCGTGTCTAGTAGTGCCCTTCTTATAGGTGTGTTGTCGACCACATCATATAAGTAGGGGCTACACGGGCATTTAGGAATTTACCTACTTCTTTGTTAATCTATATCGTGCGGTAAAGTGCAATGTGGAGATATCCGTGTCTAATTCGTGCCTTGTTCCCAAATTTTCAGAATATGGCACCTAAGAAGAAGGCTAGACTCGGCCTTAGGGCCAATGCCGGCCCAAGTGCAGCTGTTAATCATGTACCCGATGCCGTGGGAGAGAATGACCCACCGGTCCCGAATTTGCCTGGCCCATCTGTTCAAAACCCAAGTGTCCCTATTCCAGCCACGGCAGAGGATGCTACCATTCCTCCTGCCGGTGTTCTTGACTCAGACACAGTTCCCGCTTCGGGCTCTGGTATCTCTAATGAAGAACTTAGGGGAGCCATCCATATGTTAACACAACTAGTGGCCGCCCAGGCTCAGAGATCCCATGATGCCCCTGCATCCTCCAGTGGACGGGGAGATTCCTTTGGCTCCAGAGTCCATCAATTCTTGCGATTGGCCCCTCCAGAATTTTCAGGCACCGATCCAGAGGCTGACCCACAAGAATTCCTTGATGAGATATACAAGACCCTCAGAGTGATGAAGGCT
>JASVEL010006513.1:0-50994 GCA_032618575.1 Nicotiana noctiflora
AGAATGCACACTCGACTCAAGTCGACAATCGTTGAATGATTGATTCCCCATTTCCCTGAATCTGCCCGAGACTTGTCGAGTCACTGTTTCTATCGATTGACTGTTATCAATTGTATGCATTACAATCGATTAGTCGAACATTGTCGATTAGTTTCATACGTCTGTTTGTTAGCACATTAGGACAGAAATTAGCATTGCCAATGTGATCCAAAGTCATTGTGGGATTGTAGCTGTAAATGTTGGTTGATTTTAAATTAGGGATTAATTGGATGTAGCTGTTAGCACTAGGGTTAGTCAGAAATTGGCATATTTAGGATTCAAAAGACTGCCCTACACATGAAACAGAGCAGTGGAACCTGCTGTTACAGCATGGCACTTAGCCATGTCTAGACATAAGCAATTGTTTAAATAATAGGACCCATACTTAGACATATTATAGTGATAAAATAAAAGGATGGGCTGTCAGGGAATATTTGAGTCAGAAATTAGTTTTTAATATTGTTAGGTGCTCTTAAGAGCTGGAGATCTGGAAAACACATGGGGGGGAGTGAAAAGGGTCTGTATTCTTTGTCTATAAAGAGAAAAAAACTGAAAACACACAGAGGAGGAGGGTATACAGATAGGGATCTAAGGGAGGATATTTTTAAGCATAGAGAATCTGGAAAAACAGACATACAAAAAGAGAGAACAATTCTGAAAAACAGAGGAGTTCATTAGAGATGGGTTGTTTGTTGCTAAGTTGATTCCCAACAGTCCCATTTTAGTTTGTTCTTCTCCAAAGGGTTCTGTTAGTCTGTTTGGTAAAACTGACTGTTTGAAAAGGATGTGTGATTCCCTAAAAGTTGATTTCAAGTTAAAGTTAGGGTGTTAGTTTGGGATCAATTTTATTTCTGCACAGGGCTTTGTGTCATCGTTCGGATTCGAATCTGGTTTTGGTTGATGCTGTGACTGTTGATCCGTTGGGTTCTGCTTACTGCTGTTGTTGTTACATCATTGCTGATTTGTCCTCCTTTTAAATTTCAGGTACATAACTCCTGTCTTCAGTGCTGTAGCTATCTTGCTGAATCGAAATGTAATTGAAGGAAATATGAGAAAGCCTCTCCTACATTCGAAATCAAGGAATATAAATCAGTGTAGTAGTTAGTTGTTGCTAACAGTTTGTTTAGTTGTAGTTGGGCGCGTTTGTTTGTTCTTGACCTTTTTTTTAGGTTCTATTTTGACTCATATGTAAATTTCTTGACTTAATTGATTATGTTGATTCAATTGTTAAAACCTGTTAGTTCAGTAAAATTTGTTGGTTTAGTCAGATAACTTAGTATATTAGTAAAAACCTGTTTACTTTAACACTAATTTGATATTGATTCAGCTTCTAAGAGATTCAATTGTTTTGTTTAGAAAACTAACGTGTATTAGCATTGCAAATTATAATAGTTAGTCTAATAAGAATTTGGTATATAATTGTCACGACCCTAGTTCACCAATCGTGAACATGTCGTGATGGCACCTAGTCCCCACGACTAGGTAAGCCTAACACGTTGCGGAATATACAAGCTATGAACACTTAAATAAGAAAAAAACAGCGGAAAAATAGGATAAAAGATATGTAATCTGTACCGCTTGGCACATACATCCGTTAACACTATGAATAAAACACTACCAAGATCCGGAATCCCACGGTAACACAGACTAAAAAAGAATATACAACTGTGGCTATATGTATAAAGAGTGTCTAACAACGGAATGAAGGAAAAATGCCAACTAGTACTATTAGAATAGAAGGAAAGCCTCTGGATCCGCGGACGTAGCAGATCATACCTCGAGGTCTCCCAGAAAGCTGCGGAATCACCTAGCACGGGCCTGCTCTGATGTACCTGGATCTGCACAACAAAAGTGTGCAGAAGAGTAGCATGAGTACACCACGGCGGTACTCAGTAAGTGCCAAGCCTAACCTCGATGGAGTAGTGACGAGGAAGGTCAGGGCCCTACTGAGAAACAATAATATAATGATGATAACAATAATAAGCAGTTTAAATGATAATAATTTCCGAAATAACAACAATAAGATGATTACTGCAACCGTCTACAATTAAGCTAACAACAAATAACCAACTCAATAAAACAAGTCCAGGACCTGTGGGAATCGAACCCACAGTGCCATTGACAGTACCTCTGGGTCTCCGGAATCGAACCCGCAGCCCATGTCTCAATAAATAATCAATACCTCAGGGATCTCGGGAATCGAACCCGTAGTCCCTACCAATAACTCCGGATCTCGGGAATCGAACCCGTAGTCCCTACCAATAACTCGGATCTCGGGAATCGAACCCGTAGTCCCTACCAATATCTCAGGATCTCGGGAATCGAACCCGTAGTCCCTACCAATAACTCGGGATCTCGAGAATCGAACCCGTAGTCCCTACCAATATCATGCCGGGTCTTTGGGAATCGAACCCACAGCCCTGGGTCTCCGGGAATCGAACCCGCAGTCCACAAGCACAGCCAATAAAGGAATCCACAGAGAGAATAATTATGCTTAACTATAACTTCACCGAAAAATAGTGCCAATAATTAACAAGGAGTTCAAATAAGGCAATTAGGCAACTAAACAATTAAGTGCTACCTAATCATGCTCTTCTAACCACTACCGGGTAAAAATATCAAATTAACAGCTAAAGACAGAAATATCACTCATCGAACATTTTTAAATAAAGTACGTGTTCAACAACCAGCGCATGTACACGCCCGTCACCTCGCGTACAAGGCATTTAAACTATCACATAATATCCTAGGGGTGAAAATTCCCCCACACGAGGTTAGACAAGCCACTTACCTCGACTCCGGTACAAAACCGCTATGAAATAACTCTCTTGCCGCGAATATCGGCCTCCACAAGTGTAGAATCTGATAAAAATCAATAGAATCACATCAAAATAGGCCAATTGGGCATTACCCGATCAAAACAACTCAAAATACGCCAAAAACCCACAAGTTGCCAAAACCCGACTTTCGGTACGCTTATCGAAAAATCACGAAAATTATATATTCGGGTTCCTTATCTCAATACGAGTCTAGGCATATAAACTTTACCAAAATCGGACTCCATTTGCCCACTCAAATCAGAGATTTTCTAAAATTTAGGCCTAGGGCTCAAACCCACCTTTAATCTTCCAATTTCAGTGAAAAAAATCACGGATTTCATGATAAACCAACGAATTAAGGTCAAGAAACTTACCCCCGATGATTTTCCGATGATATCCCAGCGTTTCCCCTTCAAAATCCTCTCTTGGAGCTCAACAATGGCGGTTTTGGTGTGTTAGGCCGCGACTGAAATGTTCTGGACTTAAAGTCACTGCCAGGCCATTTTACTCTACGCGATCGCAGCACTGCGCTTGCGATCGCGATGCACAAAATATGGGCGGCCTAATTTTCCTCTACGCGATCGCGTGACCCTGGACGCGATCGCAGTGAACAACTCAGCAACACTACGCGATCGCAAACGTACTAACGCGATCGCGAAGAACAAACTCGTCCGGCTCCCCAACTACCCTACGCGATCGCATACTCCCTCACGCGATCGCACTGCTTCCAACCAATACCCTATGCGATCGCATGAAGCCTCACGCGAACGCACTGGTTCAAGCTCCAGACTTATGCGATCGCAGGCTTTACTTCGCGATCGCAGAGCTCAGGAATTCTCCCTTACGCGATCGCATGGCCATCTCCGCGATCGCGGAGAGCAAAATCTCTCTGCAGTTATTGCAGCAGAACAGCAGTGCCTTTCGGCACAAATTGGTCCGTTTGGACCCCCGAATTCATCCCGAGGCTCCCGGGACCCCAACGAAAACCACCAACATACTCCAAAACACGATATGAACTCGTTCAAATCATAAAAACACGTCTAACAACATCAAAACCCATAATTCACATCGAATTCGAGCCTAAATTTCTTAAAACTTTCCTAATTGCACATTCGATCTAAAACTCGGCCAAACGACGTCCGAATGACCTGAAACTTTGCGGACATATCCAAATTCACATAACGAAGCTACAGAAATTGTCGGAATTCCATTCCGACCCCCGGATCAAAATCTCACCTATCGTTCGGATTTCGCCAAAATTTCAACATTCGGCATTTCAAGCCTAATTGAGCTACGGACCTCCAAAATACATTCCGAACGCGCTCCCAACCCCGAAATCACCTAACGGAACTAATGGAACCATCGGATTTCCGTTCCGAGATCGTCTTAACACTGTTCTAGCTACGGGCCATTTTCTAGCTTCAAAGCTCTTATTTAGGGACTAAGTGTCCCAAAATGCTCAAATTTTCAGAGAACCGACTCTCCCGGCAACCCACAATAGCAGAAATGAACTTAGGGGAACAGTTAAATTAGGGATTGGGGCATAGTTTTCTAAAACAACCGGTCGGGTCGTTACATCTTCCCACACTTAAAGTTTCGTTCGTCCTCGAACGAGCATAGAAAACATACCTGGAGTAGTGAAAAGATGAGGGTACTGGCTGCGTATATCATGCTCGGTCTCCCAAGTCGCCTCTTCGACCGGCTGGGCCCTCCACTGAACCTTTACCGAAGCGATGTTCTTTGACCTTAGCTTTCTGACTTGCCTGTCTAGAATGGCTACTGGCTCCTCAACATAAGACAGATCCTTGTCTAGCTGAACGGATGTGAAATCCAACACATGCGACGGGTCACCATGGTATCTCCGGAGCATGGAGACATGAAATACGGGGTGAACTCCGGCTAGGCTGGGAGGTAAGGCCAACTCATAAGCAACCTCCCCAACACGCCTCAAAATCTCAAAAGGACCAATAAATCTAGGACTCAGCTTTCCTTTCTTCCCAAACCTCATAACACCCTTCATGGGCGAGACTCGAAGCAGAACCCGCTCGCCAACCATAAAAGCCACATCGCTAACCTTCTTGTCCGCATAACTCTTCTGTCTAGACTGGGCTGCATGAAGTTTGTCCTGAATCACCTTGACCTTGTCCATAGCCTCCTGAACCATATCAGTACCTAGCAACCTGGCCTCGCCCGGCTCAAACCAACCCACGGGTGACCTGCACCTCCTACCATACAGGGCCTCGTACGGTGCCATCTGAATACTAGACCGGTAGTTGTTGTTATAAGCAAACTCCGCCAGTGGCAAAAAGTGATCCCATGAACCTCCAAACTCAATCGCGCACGCACGGAGCATATCCTCCAAAATCCGAATAGTGCGCTCGGACCGGCCATCAGTCTGGGGATGAAACGCTTTGCTCGGCTCCACCCGAGTACCTAACTCCTGCTGTACGGCTCTCCAGAATCGTGAAGTGAACTGAGTGCCTCTATCTGAAATGATGGACACTGGGATACCATACAGCCGAACTATCTCCCTAATATAGATCTCCGCCAGTCGCTCCGATGAATATGTAGTGCTCACCGGTATAAAATGGGCGGACTTGGTCAGCCGATCCACAATGACCCAAATAGAATCAAACTTCCTAACCGTCCGTGGAAGTCTAGATACAAAGTCCATGGTAATGCGCTCCCATTTCCACTCGGGAATCTCAATCTGCTGCATCAATCCACCCGGACGCTGATGCTCATACTTCACCTGCTGGCAGTTGAGGCATTTGGAAACATAATCAACTATATCCCTTTTCATCCGCCTCCACCAGTAATGCTGTTTCAAGTCCTGATACATCTTCGCGGCACCCGGATGGATGGAATACCGCGAACTATGGGCCTCTGCTAGAATCAGCTCTCGAAGATCGTCTACATTGGGCACACAGATACGCCCCTGCATCCTCATGAACTCCATCATCCCCGATGGTAACATCTCGAGCATCACCACGCCGAACTCTATCCCGAAGGACAAGTAAATGAGGGTCGTCGAACTGACGCTCCCTGATGCAGTCAAATAGAGAAGACCGAGAAACCACACATGCCAGAATCCGGCTGGGCTCCGAAAGATCCAATCTAACAAACCGCCTGGCTAGAGCCTGAACATCCATCGCCATAGGCCTCTCTGAAACTGGTAGATATGCTAAACTCCCCAAACTCTCTGCTCGATGACTCAAGGCATCGGCAACCACATTAGCCTTGCCCGGATGATAGAGAATAGTAATATCATAGTCCTTTAGTAGCTCCAACCATCTCCTCTGACGCATATTCAGGTCCTTCTGCTTAAGCAAGTGCTGCAAGCTCCGGTGATCAGTGTAGATCCCACAAGGAACCCCATATAAATAATGACGCCAAATTTTCAAGGCGTGAACAATGGCAGCTAGCTCCAAATCATGAACAGGGTAATTCTTCTCATGCACCTTCAGCTGTCTCGACGCGCAGGCAATCACCCTACCGTCCTGCATTAATACCGCACCGAGTCCAACTCGTGAGGCATCACAATATACAGTATAGGACCACGAACCTGTAGGCAACATCAATATAGGGGCCGAAGTCAAAGCTGTCCTGAGCTTCTGAAAGCTCGCCTCACACTCGTCTGTCCACTGAAAAGGGGCACCCTTTTGGGTCAATCTAGTCATAGGTGCAGCAATCGAAGAGAACCCCTCTACAAAACGACGGTAATAGCCCGCCAAACCAAGGAAACTGCGAATCTCAGTAGCGGAGGAGGGTCTGGGCCAACTCTGCACGGCCTCCACCTTCCTCGGATCTACTCGAATACCATCACTCGACACCACGTGGCCCAAAAATGCTACCGAACTCAACCAGAATTCACATTTAGAGAACTTGGCATAAAGCTGCTTCTCCCTCAGAATCTGAAGCACTATCCTCAAATGTTGCTCGTGCTCTTCCCTGCTCCGGGAATATACTAGAATATCATCAATGAAGACAATCACGAACGAGTCCAGATAAGGTCTGAACACACTGTGCATCAAATGCATAAAGGCTGCTGGGGCATTAGTCAGCCCAAAAGACATCACGAGGAACTCATAGTGACCATACCGGGTCCTGAAGGTAGTCTTCGGGATATCTGGCTCCCGAATCTTCAGCTGGTGATATCCAGAGCGCAAATCAATCTTTGAAAACACCTGTGCGCCCTGTAGCTGGTCAAATAAATCATCAATACGGGGCAAAGGATACCGGTTCTTCACTGTAACCTTGTTCAGCTGACGATAGTCAATACACATACGCATAGAACCGTCCTTTTTCTTCACAAATAATACAGGAGCACCCCAAGGCGAAACACTGGGTCGAATAAAACCCTTGCCCAATAAATCCTGTAATTGATCCTTCAACTCCTTCAACTCGGGAGGAGCCATACGGTACGGTGGAATAGAAATGGGCTGAGTGCCCGGCAACAAGTCAATAGCAAAGTCAATATCTCTGTCGGGCGGCATGCCCGGAAGATCAGCTTGAAATACATCAGCAAAGTCACGTACCACATGAACAGAATCAATAGAGGGAGTGTCAATACTGACGTCCCGCACATAGGCTAGATAAGCAGCACACCCCTTCTCAACCATACGCTGAGCTCCGAGAAAAGAAATAACACGGCTAGGGGTGTGATCTAGAGTACCACTCCACTCAATACGTGGAATGCCTGGCATAGCCAGCGTCACGGTCTTGGCGTGACAATCAAGAATAGCATAATGGGGCGATAACCAGTCCATGCCTAGAATAATATCAAAATCGACCATCCCAAGCAGCAATAGATCCGCTCTGGTCTCAAAATCACAAATGGTAATCAAACACGACCGATATACGCGGTCCACAGCCAAAGAATCACCCACCGGAGTGGAAACATAAATGGGGGCACTCAAAGAATCCCGAGGCACACCCGGATGAGAAGCAAAGTAAGAAGACACATATGAAAAAGTGGAACCAGGGTCGAATAGAACCGATGCCTCCCTGTGACTAACCATAATAATACCTGTGATAACAGAGTCAGATGCAACAGCCGCAGCGCGATCAGGAATAGCATAGAATCTGGCATGTCCCCCCTCTCGAGGGCGGCCTCTAGAACCCTGACCCCCGCCCCTGGCTGGCTGGGCAGGTGGAATAGCAGCTGGAGCTGGAATGATAGCCTGCTGACCCTGAGAGCCACGCTGATGCTGTGATGACTGATGAGGGGCTCCTCTCCTGCGCCTGGGGCACTCCCTAACCAGGTGGCGAGTATCCCCGCACTCAAAACAAGCTCTGGGAGGACGCGGTGGCTGTGACTGACCGGCCTCAACCCCACTAGTCTGACCCCTGGAAGGACCCCGCGCAGGAGGTGCACTGGAAACTGGGGGGAGCATAATAAGGCTCCTGAGGTGCTGGAAGACCTGGAGTACTACCGGCTGCGGGCAATGCCGAGTGAACTGGTCGGCCGGAATAAACCCTGCCAAAACGACCAGCTGATGAAGTGCGGGCACCAGAGAAATGGCCCGACTCACGGGACCTCTTGGCCTCTCTCTCTCTCCGCTCTCTAGGGAGCATACTCTCGATCCTCTTGGCAATGATAACTGCCTGCTAATAAGATATATCTGTCTCCAGCTCTCTGGCCATGCTGGATCGGATAGGTGGAACGAGGCCCTTAATAAATCTCCGCACTCTCTCCCAAACCGTGGCTACCAAAGCCGGTGCATGCCTGGCTAGACGGGTGAAACTGATAGCATACTCCGATACTGACATGGAGCCCTGTCGCAATCGCTCAAACTCCGAGCGCCAAGAATCCCTAAGGCTCGGTGGAACAAACTCCCTCAAAAACAGATCTGAAAACTGCGTCCAAGTCAATGAAGCAGACTCCTCTGGACAATCCAACTCATACGTGCGCCACCAATCATAAGCGGCCCCACGAAACTGAAAAGCAGTGAAGGAAACCCCGCCGGTCTCCACAATCCCCATAGTACGAAGAATACGATGACACTCCTCTAGAAAACCCAATGCATCATCTGAAGCCAAACCACTAAACACTGGAGGGTCATATTTCTTGAACCTCTCCAATCTACGCTGCTCATCCTCAGAGGCAGCTGGTCCACCTCCGGGCTGTGCTGGGGCGGCAGGAGGCATAACCAAAACATCTGGAACCTGTCCCACTGGCACACGCTGCTCCGGTGTAACGGCTGCGGGAGTCTGGGCCCCTCCCCCGGCCTGAGATGTAGCTGCGACGAGAGGAAGCAATCCTGCCTGAGCTAAAGTGGTATACATACTCATGAACTGGGCCAGGGTCTCCTGTAGTGCTGGAGTAGTAGCAGCTGTAGTCGGTGTACCAGGTGCCTGCGCTCCAACCTGGTCTACCTGTGGCACCTCAGCGGCAGCGCGCGCGGGTGTTGTGGCTGCACCTCGGGCGCGTCCTCGTCCTCTACCTCGGCCCCGGCCTCCGACGGTGGCAACAGGGGGCGCGGGTACCTGATCATCGCGAGTAGCTCGTGTCCTCACCATCCGTGAGAGAATAGAAATCAATAGTTTAGATTTTGATGCCAAAAATGTCGCACGACAAGGAATCCAAAGAAATGAAGAGTTTCCTAAACGGTTACATAGCCCCTCGTAGATAAATACAGACGTCTCCGTATCGATCAGCGAGACTCTAAGTAACCGGTCTGTGTCCCGTGACTCCTATGAACCTAGTGCTCTGATACCAACTTGTCACGACCCTAGTTCACCAATCGTGAACATGTCGTGATGGCACCTAGTCCCCACGACTAGGTAAGCCTAACACGTTGCGGAATATACAAGCTATGAACACTTAAATAAGAAAAAAATAGCGGAAAAATAGGATAAAAGATATGTAATCTGTACCGCTTGGCACATACATCCGTTAACACTATGAATAAAACACTACCAAGATCCGGAATCCCACGGTAACACAGACTAAAAGAGAATATACAACTGTGGCTATATGTATAAAGAGTGTCTAACAACGGAATGAAGGAAAAATGCCAACTAGTACTATTAGAATAGAAGGAAAGCCTCTGGATCCGCGGACGTAGCAGATCATACCTCGAGGTCTCCCAAAAAGCTGCGGAATCACCTAGCACGGGCCTACTCTTATGTACCTGGATCTGCACAACAAAAGTGTGCAGAAGAGTAGCATGAGTACACCACGGCGGTACTCAGTAAGTGCCAAGCCTAACCTCGATGGAGTAGTGACGAGGAAGGTCAGGGCCCTACCGAGAAACAAATAATATAATGATAATAACAATAATAAGCAGTTTAAATGATAATAATTTCCGAAATTAACAACAATAAATGATTACCGCAATCGTCTACAATTAAGCTAACAACAAATAGTCAACTCAATAAAACCAGTCCAGGACCTGTGGGAATCGAACCCACAGTCCCATTGACAGTACCTCTGGGTCTCCGGGAATCGAACCCGCGGCCCATGTCTCAATAAATAATCAATAACTCAGGATCTCCGGGAATCGAACCCACAGTCCCTACCAATAACTCAGGATCTCGGGAAACAAACCCGTAGTCCCTACCAATAACTCAGGATCTCGGGAATCGAACCCGTAGTCCCTACCGATAACTCAGGATCTCGGGAATCGAACCCGTAGTCCCTACCAATAACTCGGGATCTCGGGAATCGAACCCGTAGTCCCTACCAATATCACTCCGGGTCTCTGGGAATCGAACCCACAACCCTGGGTCTCCGGGAATCGAACCCGCAGTCCACAAGCACAGCAAATAAAGGAATACACAGAGAGAATAATTATGCTTAACTATAACTTCACCGAAAAATAGTGTCAATAATTAACAAGGAGTTCAAATAAGGCAATTAGGCAACTAAACAGTTAAGTGTTACCTAATCATGCTCTTCTAACCACTACCGGGTAAAAATATCAAATTAACAGCTAAAGACAGAAATATCACTCATCGAACATTTTTAAATAAAGTACGTGTTCAACAACCAGCGCATGTACACACCCGTCACCTCGCGTACAAGGCATTTAAACTATCACATAATATCCTAGGGGTGAAAATTCCCCCACACGAGGTTAGACAAGCCACTTACCTCGACTCCGGTACAAAACCGCTATGAAATAACTCTCTTGCCGCGAATATCGGCCTCCACAAGTGTAGAATCTGATAAAAATCAATAGAATCACATCAAAATAGGTCAATTGGGCATTACCCGATCAAAACAACTCAAAATACGCCAAAAACCCACAAGTTGCCAAAACCCGACTTTCGGTACGCTTATCGAAAAATCACGAAAATTATATATTCGGGTTCCTTATCTCAATACGAGTCTAGGCATATAAAATTTACCAAAATCGGACTCCATTTGCCCACTCAAATCAGAGATTTTCTAACATTTAGGCCTAGGGCTCAAACCCACCTTTAATCTTCCAATTTCAGTGAAAAAAATCACGGATTTCATGATAAACCAACGAATTAAGGTCAAGAAACTTACCCCCGATGATTTTCCGATGATATCCCAGCGTTTCCCCTTCAAAATCCTCTCTTGGAGCTCAACAATGGCGGTTTTGGTGTGTTAGGCCGCGACTGAAATGTTCTGGACTTAAAGTCACTGCCAGGCCATTTTACTCTACGCGATCGCAGCACTGGGCTTGCGATCGCGATGCACAAAATATGGGCGGCCTAATTTTCCTCTACGCGATCGCGTGACCCTGGACGCGATCGCAGTGAACAACTCAGCAACACTACGCGATCGCAAACGTACTAACGCGATCGCGAAGAACAAACTCGTCCGGCTCCCCAACTACCCTACGCGATCCCATACTCCCTCACGCGATCGCACTGCTTCCAACCAATACCCTACGCGATCGCATGAAGCCTCACGCGAACGCACTGGTTCAACCTCCAGACTTACGCGATCGCAGGCTTTACTTCGCGATCGCAGAGCTCAGGATTTCTCCCTTACGCGATCGCATGGCCATCTCCGCGATCGCGGAGAGCAAAATCTCTCTGCAGTTATTGCAGCAGAACAGCAATGCCTTTTGGCACAAATTGGTCCGTTTGGACCCCCGAATTCATCCCGAGGCTCCCGGGACCCCAACGAAAACCACCAACATACTCCAAAACACGATATGAACTCGTTCAAATCATAAAAACACGTCTAACAACATCAAAACCCATAATTCACATCGAATTCAAGCCTAAATTTCTTAAAACTTTCCGAATTGCACATTCGATCTAAAACTCGGCCAAACGACGTCCGAATGACCTGAAACTTTGCGGACATATCCAAATTCACATAACGAAGCTACAGAAATTGTCGGAATTCCATTCCGACCCCCGGATCAAAATCTCACCTATCGTTCGGATTTCGCCAAAATTTCAACATTCGGCATTTCAAGCCTAATTGAGCTACGGACCTCCAAAATACATTCCGAACGCGCTCCCAACCCCGAAATCACCTAACGGAACTAATGGAACCATCGGATTTCCGTTTCGAGATCGTCTTAACACTGTTCCAGCTACGGGCCATTTTCTAGCTTCAAAGCTCTTATTTAGGGACTAAGTGTCCCAAAATGCTCAAATTTTCGAAACCGACTCTCCCGGCAACCCACAATAGCAGAAATGTACTTAGGGGAACAGTTAAATTAGGGATTGGGGCGTAGTTTTCTAAAACAACCGGCGGGTCGTTACAATAATATATTCAGTTTAGCCGAACAAAGAGAATGATACACAGTTCCACGTCTATTAATTCATATAGCCTGTTTTGTCTCTCTGCTTGGGCCTGTCTTAGGCCCAACATTTGAATGGTCATTAGTCCAAATTAGCTACTATTGAATAAAGATTTCCTCTCAGCAATGTAAATGTATTACCTAAGTTTCGACTTTTATTTAGAATTTAGCCAACAACAAAAGCATATCACCCTTGCATGTACATCTCGCATGTCGATTGGATAGGGACCAAAAAATAGAAAAAATGATAGTTATGTTAGGGATGGCTTTTAATAATAATGAGACGAGCCCCGCTAAATAACGTATAAATCATGGTGCCCTCGTAAATGTATATTCAAATAATTAGAATTTGGGATGAGCCGTTTAGCTAATCTCACGGCCCTTCGTAAATAGTAATACGTTAGTCATTTTAGGTGTGGTTTTAATCATTTTACCTTTTTTAAATATGAGTGTGCATTTCATGCAACTCAAATCCAAATCCAACAACATTGAATAAGAATGTGTCGAGGATCCGGGTGCATTTCATGTGACGTGATCCGAAAACGTGTTCTTAGACAATGTTCATTTTCTTAAGCTCCAATAATTGACAAAAAGCGGTACATAACATTAAAATGGCACTGTAGGATAATATGTTGTAAATCAGGTTAATAAGCCAAAATATGACAGTTGAGCGACCGTGCTAAAAGCACGGAATTCGGGAATGCCTAATACCTTCTCCCGAATTAACAAAATTCCTTATCTGGATTTCTGGTACGCAAACTGTTTAATAGAGTCATTCTCTTGCTCGATTCGGGATTCAACCGGTGACTTGGGACACCATAAATCTCCCCAGTGGCGACTCTGATTTAATTAAATAAATCCCATTTCGATTGTCCTTTAATTGGAAAAACTCCTTCGCGCCCACACGGGTGCGCGCCAAAAGGAGGTGTGACAGCTCTGGCGACTCTGCTGGGGATTTCAAACCCAGAACCACTGGTTCAGGGTTTAAGAATTCGAGCTTTGAATAATTGTTGTATTTGGCTTATTATTATCTGATTTTATTATATGTTTGAATTTAATGTGCTAAATGTTGCTTTTACCGCTTTGATATTTTGTGAATTGTACATATAAATTGTGCCGAAAACCAATCTCCCCTCTAAGTCTTCTAAATCATGAAGAAGGGTGCACTTCGTGTGACTTGTTTTCTGTATAGTGTCTAATTCCCACTTTAGAACGAGGCTTGGATAAGTTGCAAAACCGGTGAAGCTTCTGTATTCCCGGGTTGCTGCCTCCTCCTCGGCTCGAGTTGTCCGCTCGGGTAAGCCAGGTCTAGAACAATAAACTCATGTTTTTAAACCTAGAATAACAAAGCTTCATGCCGGATCCCTAGTAGGAACGTTTATTTGCATCATGTTGCATTTGACTTAGGGGACTCAACACAGGGGTTGGGTCCGTCTAGGACAGGTGACCTGAAATGAAAAGACCATCCTGCTGCATCCTGTTTGTTTTATGCATATATTTGCTTCAGACTTGCAGGCTAACCGTTTTTTTTATATTGAGGAAAATGAAAAAAAAATAGTCTCAAAATAGTTTGTTTTTTTTACTTACTTAAAAAGAAAAAAAAACGTTTGTTGTAAAATAAAAAATGTGTGATCAAAATTAAAAAAAAAATAGTTTCAAAATAGTTTGTTTTTTTTACTTAAAAAGAAAAAAAATGTTTGTTGTAAAATAAAAAAATATGTGATTTCAAAATAGTTTGTTTTTTTTTTACTTAAAAAAAAATAAATTTTGTTTTAAAAAAAATGTGTGAAAAAATAATAAATAGTTTGTTTCCTTTACAGATGTAGTTTGTTTGACCGAACTACGCAAGTTTGATTCTCCCCATTAGGTGGGATACGTAGGCAACCCTCATCGGGTCCAACCACCCCTTCAAAAATTAAAAAAAAAATGTCGAAGTTTTAGTTTGTCAATAAAATCAAAGTTAGCGCTGTTTTCAAAAACAGCCGAATGTACCCGAAAGGGACGCCGGAAGGCTGACTTTGCATAAACAACCACTTTTGGGTCATTTTGTAGATTTTAGTCAATTGACCCTCACAGCCTTATAATCTTCGTCCCCGAGGCGCTGAAAGGCCGTGTTTGTAAAAACAAGGTTTTTTTTTGTCAATTTGAAAAAGAAAATGAAAAAAAGGAGGTTAATAACGAGAGAGGTTTTCAAGGATAATTGAAAAGGAAAAGCTGGAATGATGCATGCGGTGAATACATATATGGTTAAGTGACTAGGTGCATTGCATCCAACGTGCGATAACATATCCTGTTAAACTCTGTGAGCTTACAAGTTTGTTGCATTTCCAGAAAGTTTAGCGGTTGGCTTGACAGAATATTCTGGCCAATCACCATTACCATACTAGATCAAAAGGTCCAATTCTAGCAAGCATGTCTAGTTCCGGTAAAAGTCTCGATGGAGAGAAAACAGAGATACAGATCATGAAAGAAGAGGTGGACCGGTTGAGGCACCTAGCCTGGGCTAGGGGACAGTCATCCCCAAACCTTCCTACTCTTACACCAGTTCCGGAGCGTCCGCCTATTGACCCCTCGACAAGTGCACCGATCTATCCATATTATCAAGGGGAAAACCCTTATACATCCCAGGTTCCACCGGCTAGACAAAATACTCCTCCTCCGGTCACCCCTGTTTTTGTGGCACCTCCACCTGCTACTTTACAGAAGTCGTCCAGTAAACTGCTTTTCCAAATACATGACAATCATTGTTATGATCCCGAGCCTACCTTTAAGGCTCCTGAACCACATTCACACACCCTTCACTGGGATAAACCGGCAGAACCGGAAAAGCGCTTCCAAAGTTTGGAGCATGAGGAAGTTATTCGAAAAGTTAAAAGCCTGGAGCAGTCCTTCAGGAATATGCATGGTTTGGGCAACCAGGTCAGTGTCGCTTACAAAGATCTGTGTCCATTCCCAGATGTCCAGTTGCCAACCGGGTTCAAAATGCCCAAGTTTGACCTATACGAGGGGCATGGTGACCTAGTAGCCCATCTTCGAGGTTTTTTTAGTAAAATGCGAGGAGCCGGAGGGCGAGATGAGATGCTGATAGCTTACTTCGGTCAGAGCTTGGGGGGTCTGCACTAGAGTGGTACACTAGGCAGGATCCCAGCAGATGGTTTACATGGGATGACTTGGCCCAAGCATTCATCGGCCAGTTTCAATATAATCTTGAAATAATCCCTGATCGCTTATCATTGCTAAAGTTAGAGAAGAAACCCGCCGAAAGCTTTAGAGAATTTGGGTTCCGCTGGAGGGAACAAGCAGCAAGGGTAGATCCCCCGATGAGAGAGAACGAGATGGTAGATTACTTCTTGCAGACACTGGAGCCAACTTACTTTAGTCACCCGGTGACATCGGTTGGTAAATCTTTCAATGAGGTGGTCAAAATGGGCGGAATGATAGAAGAGGGACTTAAGTCCAATAAGATCTTGAGCTATTCCGCGTTGAGAGCAACAACTCAAGCTATTCAGAATGGCACAGGGGTTGCATTCGGGAAGAAGAAAAGAGAAGAAGTTGCAATGGTAGAGGAGGGTACTTGGTCTAGATCGAAAGGTCCTTCACCTCATTACCAAGCCAGACCCTACCACCCAAATCACCTTAATCACCCTCCCCAAAACACATATCCACCACCAAGGGCCTACAATAACCCTTCAGGACTAGGTTTCCGAGGGAATCATGTCTTCAGAAAGGAAAAGGCACAAAGAACCTTCACTGAGTTGGGAGAAACTTATACCGCTCTGTTCCACAAATTGAAGCAGATAGGTTTGTTGAGTCCTATTGAGATAAGATTGCCAAATCCCCTACCCCCAAATGTGGATCGCTCAGTAAGCTGTGAGTATTGTTCGGGGGCTCTCGGACATGATACCGAGAAATGTTGGAAATTGAAACATGCAGTGCAAAATCTTATTGACACCAATAAGATCGAGGTTCAAACACCAGAGGCACCCAACATTAATCAGAATCCATTGCCATCTCACCCTTAGACCCATATGATCAAATTGATACACAAGGGAAGGAAAAATTAAGAAGCCCGATCTGTATTCCAAAGCAAAACCAATCGGCAGAAGTTGGTATATGAGAAGTCATGCTTGGTAATCAGGAGGAGTCTTTGGTGGTTTGTTTTGTTGTCATTTCTTTTGTCCGAGTTGTTTCCAGGGTTGTGACCTAAATTTTGTCTTGTAGTGAAACCCTCTTTCTTTCCATTTTGGTCATTTCAGTTTGCTTAGTCTCGTCAAGTGTCGTTTCAGGTTTGTAGTGCTGGTTTGCTTGTTTGTATTTGAACCTTTTTCTCCGTTTAATGGAACTTTCGGTCTTTTATCACCGAGTCGTCTTTTTGTTTAGTTATTCTATCTTTAGATTTGTCATTTGTTCGAATGCCGATTCTAATGACATGGCATCGCACATAATTTTGGCCTAATATTAAGGGTCAATCATGAAGAAATTGGAAGATAATCAGGACATTTTAAAAGAAATAAAAGCGATTTGAGATTATTTGGAGCCCGAATCATGTGAGACTAGGGCAGGTAAAACACGAAGAAACCCTTAAAGGAAAATTGGGCATCCTAAGACAGGGTTCGCTCGTGATACTGAAATGAAAGTGTCGTCCAGCAATACTTTAAAATGATAGATGAAAGGCGAATGGACGATATGGTTATCAATCAGGGCACAAACAGAAGATGTCGTGAATATGTTGTTTGAACTTGGCATGTTTTGAAGATTGGAATGACGGAGGCATTTTGTTTTGCTATCCAAACACTTTATCCATCGTCAACCCTTTGAGCCTTAATTTAAATTCTTTCATACCCCTCCTTCGGAATTAGTTGCAAAGACTAGAAACACAAGTTTGAAAGACAAGAGAAGAAAGGAATAAAGAAAAAGAAAAGAAAAGAAAACAACAAAAAGAGATAAAGAAAAGAAAAGAAAAAGAAAAATGAATGAAAAAGAGCAACTTGAAAAAAAGGGAATTGGGAACTACGTTTGACCTGATTCCTTAAAGAGGATACGTAGGCGCTTCACAGCTCGGTCGTAGTGTAAATAAAGTAATAAAACTTCCCCAAGTAAAAAACTAGGGCAAAGAAAAATTGTGTTGATTATAAATAAATTTAGGTCCGAAGGTTGTAAATTTTGAACCCAAAATTGATTTTGTTTTGAGCCTTCAATACACTTTCTTTCTAGCCCTATCCAAATCCCACATTACGGTCCAGAAAGACCTTCTGATCAATCTTCAAAAGATGCCACGTCAGGCGAGTGAGAAAGTCCTATCAGAATATAACACTCTGATTCTCAACAGAAAAGACTCTGATTCCCAGCAGAAAGGAAACACGAGAGAGTCTTAGCGGTGACACCCCAATCCCCAGCTAAAAGTGATACAAATGAGAGAGTCTTACCGGTGAAAACCTTCACAGGCACCATAAGGCGACGAAAGCTGGGAGAAATTCAAAATGAGAGAGGCTTGAAAGTGAAAACCCTTTGGGCACTGCAAGTCGAATAAAAGTGATAATCAGATGGAAATCACAAGACAAAAATTGTGAAAGGCGATTAACGATAGAGGATAGGCCATATGTGCATGTCATGACCAGTAGAGTTGGTATCCGCGTTTGATAAGATTTCATAGTCATTTCTTGTTAGAGAGTCAGTTTTCCTTTGTCTTCTATTTTTGTTTCTTTTTATCTTTCTCTTTTTGTCAAAAACAAATTTCCCCATCAAAGTCTGTCTAGTCAGACAAATGATAAATAATTTCAAAACTTGCCACCAACTTTCCAATTATTATGCAAAGCAAGGAAGTGTCATTGATGGCAGAGAAGTGTGGTGCAAAGAAGATTATTAAACTAGGGCAGAAAATTTTCTGGAAGTTAAGTTGTACTTGGGGAAGAAGGAAGATAAGACAATGGAAATGGTCTTCGAACCAGTGTCATCCTCAGTAGCCTTCAGAAGAGTGAAACACCAATTTTGAGGAAATGAAAATCCACCAGCAGTGTTATCTTCAGCAAGTTCCGAGGTGGTCGGACAACACAGAGTGGTAAAGGAAGAAAGGAAATCTCATCTTCAACAAAGTAACCCCCAGCAAGTTGAGAAACACAGAACGGGGAAGGGATAAAAGGAAAAACCCGTCTCCAGCAGGAATGTCATCTCCAGCAAATGAAATCATTCCCCGACAAGTTTTGGGAACCCCGAGCGAGGGAAACGAGAAAAGGAAAAACCACCCCACAGGAGCGGCATAACGGCTCACAATGTTTTGAACTAACAAATTTTCTTTGATTTGAAACAGGGAAAGAAAATGCTATTGATAGCAGAAAGTCATGCCACAAGGAAGAACACCGATACTGGGGCAGAAAATATTCTGCCGTTGTTGAAATTTTTCTCGGAGAAACGAGAAGGCAATTCAAGATGACGTGTCAGGTTTGTCCACCTTCAAATAAGATGTTTCAGGTTTGTCCACCTTCGAACAGGACGTCTCAGATTTGTTCACTTTTGATACAATGGGAGTGTTCGCCCTCAAATAGGATACAATGGGAGTATTCACCCTCGAATAGGATACGATGGGAGTATTCGCCCTCGAATAGGATACGATGGGAGTATTCGCCCTCGAATAGGATACAATGGGAGTATTCGCCCTCGAATAGAATACGATGGGACTATCCGCCCTCGAATAGGATATGACGGGACTATCCGCCCTCGAATAGGATATTTTACGTTTGTTTTATTTTACACTGTCCTTTGCATATTTCGTAAATTATTGCCAGAATGCATTTTTCAAAAGTTGCTAACAAAAACAGGCGCCTACCTGTATAACAAGGGGCGTGTCTTCAGTCTTTACATTGTAGGTCTTGAAACCAATAACCCACCATAAAGCAAAGAGTTACAACAAGAGTTCCCAACGCAAATTCAAGCGCATGAGTCAAAGGAAGGGAGGGAATGAAGGAAAATTTTCCCAGCATCATTATCCTCAGCAGGCAAGTAAACAGTTCTAAAGATATCCCCAGCAGTCAGGAGGGAAAGCAACACGACCCAGGAGGAAAGCAGTTCCGAAACAAGGTAATTTAGGAGAAATGATGGTTCAAGAGTCGATGCAGCAAGAATAAAATGGTACAAAAAGCAAAGGAAGGCGATCTAGTTCTGAAGTTGTAGTTGAAGTCAGGGAGCCCGCCTGAAGAATGGAGTGGCAATTTATTTTCAAAGTTTGTAATTAAAGTCAGGGAGCCCACCTGAAGAATGGAGTGGAAATGTATTTTCAAAGCTTGTCAGGGAGCCCGCCTGAAGAATGGAGTGGCGATTTAGTTGTGAGTCGTAGATAAAGTCAGGGAGCCCTCCTGAAGAATGGAGTGGCAATTTAGTTGTGAGTCGTAGATAAAGTCAGGGAGCCCGCCTGAAGAATGGAGTGGCGATTTAGTCTGAGTTGAAGTTGAAGTCAGCGCGTCCACCTGAAGAATGGAGTGGCGATTTATTTTGAAGTTGTAGTTGAAGTCAGGAAGCCCGCCTGAAGAATGGAGTGGCGACTTATTTTGAGTTGTAGTTGAAGTCAGGGAGCCTGCCTGAAGAATGGAGTGGCGATTTAGTTGTGAAGTTACAGTTGAAGTCAGGGAGCCCGCCTGAAGAATGGAGTGGCAATTTACTTTCGAAGTTGGTTGAGGAAAGCAGTAGAGTATAACGGAAATCCCCAGCATGAATCCAAGTTCAAAAACAGAAGGAAGGCAACGAGGGTCAGAAAAGATAGATTCAGACCCCAAAAGAAAATAGTTCAAAGATCACAAGGAAGGGACCAATGGTCGATGTTCGGCAGTCAAGATAGGCCAAGATAACAATTGTCAGAAGAGAAAAAGCATGTGAAGAAACATCAGAGCCCGCAAGATGGCAATGAACATGACAAGATCAAGCTGGAAAAGATAGATAAGAATTTGTAATACTGAAACTTAGTCTAGATTTTTATTTTTCGATGTAATAAGGAGATCAGTTAAGCAGTGGCAACAGCAGCAACAGCAGTAACAGCAAGATCACAGCAGTCATGGTAGTCCCAGCTACCAAAACTTCCCGAACTACATTGACCTGATTCCCTTTTAGCCAGGGATATGTAGGAAACCTTTTGAAGCAAAGGTTCGGTCAAACTTTTCCAAAAAATGCTTCATACGGAGTGCTCAAACGGGCAAAAATCGCTCGTATCCGC
Source organism: Nicotiana noctiflora (assembly GCA_032618575.1). Classification (NCBI taxonomy): domain Eukaryota; kingdom Viridiplantae; phylum Streptophyta; class Magnoliopsida; order Solanales; family Solanaceae; genus Nicotiana; species Nicotiana noctiflora. The sequence goes on from JASVEL010006513.1 coordinate 20,796, forward strand.
TCACTTATCTTTGCACGAAAACTCTTCATGTTTCCGCGCAAAGAGGGGCAGCTGTGAGCATGTGATTTTTGCCCTACATGAGAATTACTCCCAGAAAAATTCAAAATAAAATAGTTTTTTGTTGTGTGTGATTTTTGTGGATTTTGTGTTACTTTTATTTATTATTTGAATTTATCTGTGCGTGTTTATTTGTTTAAAATTAATAAAAAATACAAAAATATATGTCGTGCGCGTATTTCGGAGCTCAATTGTGTGCTTAGGAATTAACTGAACCGTGTTTAATTTTTAAAGAAAGAAAATTGCAAAAAATACGTATTTATTGCCTTTATGTCATTTAATGTACAATTGTGTGATTTGGTATTTAATTATGTATGTTAATTGTTAGTAAAAAATTAATTATATCTGTTACAAGTTAATCTGATATATATATATATATATATATATATATATATATAGTACAATATAAAGTCTAGTTTTTGGAAATAAAGAGATAGGGAAATTAGTTTGGGCCAAATCTAGTCCAAAACACCAAGCCCAAAACGTCCCAGCAGCCCAATCCATCTCCAACACAGCCAAACGACGCCGTTTAAGACGTCTCCATCCCAGCCGTTGATCTTTGTTGATCAGACGGTCCCCATGCCTCCTCACAACCCGACCCGTTCCCAGCCAAGATCGGCCCAGTCTCGCAACATCACTACACGACATCGTTTCAGTTAAATAAAAGATCTTGGTCGTTGATCGTAAATGATCCAACGATCAAGATTGTATTTCCTCTTTCATATATAAGTCTAATCTCCTACCCAGCCCCCCCCCCAAGATCCAAACGCCCCTCACCCATCGTCTCTCTAAACTTAGAGACGCGCGCAAAACCCTAGCCGCCGTCCCTTTTCTCCATCGCCTGAAAGCCGGCGGCAACGATGCCGTTGGCCATGAAATCAACACCCCTGAGCCACCATGCCCTCCTCTTCCCAAATCCCTTGCCAAGCTTCCCTCGAATAACACCACATTTGTTCGAATTTCAAATCTAGGGTTCGAACCCTAGAAGCCAAGGCAGGTTATTCATCAGACGATTTGTTTTGGGGAAAATAATCGGAGAGATTAGAGTCGATTGGGTCTCTAAATAATGTTGCTCGCTTGGTCTTGACAAAAGAACAAGCCAGTGACATTATTTGGAGATTAAATCGGGGAAAAAATAGTCCAAGTTCAAGGTCGATAGGTGAGTGTTTTTGTTTCAATTTTCTTTATTCTCTTCTTCTTCTTCATCTCGCTTTTCTCGAATTCGTTCTATATGCTTCATGTCGAATTAATTCCATGTCGGGTCAAATTGATTTGGTTTGATAATTGGTTTTGACTCGCTGTTTTGATTTCGTGGGTCGAATTGTTAAAATTAATCAGCTTGTTTATTGGTTTTTCTAAATTGCCCATATGTTTTGCTCGAATTGATTGGGTTTGGACTGGAATCACACTTTGGTCTGTTTTAGTATGTTTGTCTGATTTTCTTGAGAGTATCTGTTACTAGAATGCACACTCGACTCAAGTCGACAATCGTTAAATGATTGATTCCCCATTTCCCTGAATCTGCCCGAGACTTGTCGAGTCACTGTTTCTGTCGATTGACTGTTATCAATTGTGTGCATTACAATCGATTAGTCGAACATTGTCGATTAGTTTTATAAGTCTGTTTGTTAGCACTTTAGGACAGAAATTAGCATTGCCAATGTGATCCAAAGTCATTGCGGGATTGTAGCTGTAAATGTTGGTTGATTTTAAATTAGGGATTAATTGGATGTAGCTGTTAGCACTAGGGTTAGTGAGAAATTGGCATATTTAGGATTCAAAAGACTGCCCTACACATGAAACAGAGCAGTGGAACCTGCTGCTACAGCAGGGCACTTAGCCATGTCTAGACATAAGCAATTGTTTAAATAATAGGACCCATACTTAGACATATTATAGTGATAAAACAGAAGGATGGGCTGTCAGGGAATATTTGAGTCAAAAATTAGTTTTTAATATTGTTAGGTGCTCTTAAGAGCTGGAGATCTGGAAAACACATGGGGGGGGAGTGAAAAGGGTCTGTATTCTTTGTCTATAAAGAGAGAAAAACTGAAAACACACAGAGGATGAGGGTATACAGATAGGGATCTAAGGGAGGAGATTTTTAAGCATAGAGAATCTGGAAAAACAGACATACAAAAAGAGAGAACAATTCTGAAAAAGAGAGGAGTTCATTAGAGATGGGTTGTTTGTTGCTAAGTTGATTCCCAGCAGTCCCATTTTAGTTTGTTCTTCTCCAAAGGGTTCTGTTAGTCTGTTTGGTGAAACTGACTGTTTGAAAAGGATGTGTGATTCCCTAAAAGTTGATTTCAAGTTAAAGTTAGGGTGTTACTTTGGGATCAATTTTATTTCTGCCCTAGGCTTTGTGTCATCGTTCGGATTCGAATCTGGTTTTGGTTGATGCTGTGATTGTTGATCTGCTGGGTTCTGCTTACTGCTGTTGTTGTTACTTCATTGCTGATTTGTCCTCCTTTTAAATTCCATGTACATAACTCCTGTCTTCAGTGCTGTAGCTATCTTGCTGAATCGAAATGTAATTGAAGGAAATATGAGAAAGCCTCTCCTACATTCGAAATCAAGGAATATAAATCAGTGTAGTAGTTAGTTGTTGCTAACAGTTTGCTTAGTTGTAGTTGGGCGCGTTTTTTTGTTCTTGACCTTTTTTTTAGGTTCTATTTTGACTCATATGTAAATTTCTTGACTTAATTGATTATGTTGATCAATTGTTAAAACCTGTTAGTTCAGTAAAATTTGTTGGTTTAGTCAGATAACTTAGTATATTAGTAAAAACCTGTTTACTTTATCACTAATTTGATATTGATTCAGCTTCTAAGAGATTCAATTGTTTTGTTTAGAAAACTAACGTGTATTAGCATTGCAAATTACAGTAGTTAGTCTAATAAGAATTTGGTATATAATATATTCAGTTTAGCCGAACAAAGAGAATGATACACAGTTCCACGTCTATTAATTCATATAGCCTGTTTTGTCTCTCTGCTTGGGCCTGTCTTAGGCCCAACATTTGAATGGTCATTAGTCCAAATCAACTACTATTGAATAAAGATTTCCTCTCAGCAATGTAAATGGATTACCTAAGTTTCGACTTTTATTTAGAATTTAGCCAACAACAAAAGCATATCATCCTTGCATGTACATCTCGCATGTCGATTGGATAGGGACCAAAAAATAGAAAAAATGATAGTTATGTTAGGGATGGCTTTTAATAATAATGAGACGAGTTCCGCTAAATAACGTATAAATCACGGTGCCCTCGTAAATGTATATTCAAATAATTAGAATTTGGGATGAGTCGTTTAGCTAATCTCACGGCCCTTCGTAAATAGTAATACGTTAGTCATTTTAGGTGTGGTTTTAATCATTTTACCTTTCTTAAATACGAGTGTGCATTTCATGCAACTCAAATCCAAATCCAACAACGTTGAATAAGAATGTGTCGAGGATCCGGGTGCATTTCATGTGACGTGATCCGAAAACGTGTTCTTAGACAATGTTCATTTTCTTAAGCTCCAATAATTGACAAAAAGTGGTACATAACATTAAAATGGCACTGTAGGATAATATGTTGTAAATCAGGTTAATAAGCCAAAATATGACAGTTGAGCGACCGTGCTAAAACCACGGAATTCGGGAATGCCTAATACCTTCTCCCGAATTAACATAATTCCTTATCCGGATTTCTGGTACGCAAACTGTTTAATAGAGTCATTCTCTTCCTCGATTCGGGATTCAACCGGTGACTTGGGACACCATAAATCTCCCCAGTGGCGACTCCGATTTAATTAAATAAATCCCGTTTTGATTGTCCTTTAATTGGGAAAACTCCTTCGCGCCCACGCGGGTGCGCGCCAAAAGGAGGTGTGACAGTATCATCCCCCGCAGTTCTTGGAGAAATGAAACACTGATTTTGAGATTTCCCCAGTAGCATTATATCCCATAAGTTTTTCAAGGAAGCAAAGCGCGAGTCCCGAAGGAGGTTTGGAAAGAGCAAAAAGGAAAAGGGATTCCCCGCCAGGGTAATCCTCAGTTAATGACATTTCAATCCCCAGCGAGCCCGGGAGAGAATAAAGGTTGAAGGAAGTAGAAAAAGAAGAAATAAAGAAGACTTCCCTAGCAGCATTATCCCCAGCAGGTAAGTAAACAATTCCAAAGATATCCCAAGCAGTCAAGGGAAAAATAACACGACCCAGGAGGAAAGCAATTCCGAAACAAGGTAATTCAGAAGAAAGGGTGGCCCAAGAGATGATGCAGGAAGAAGAAAATGGTATAGGAAGCAAAGGAAGGTGATAGGGATGGAATGGAGTTAGTGAGTTATAGTTGAAGTCAGGGAGCCCACCTGAAGAATGGAGTGGCGATTTAGTTTTGAAGTGTAGTTGAAGTCAGGGAGCCCACCTGAAGAATGGAGTGGCGATTTAGTTTTGAAGTGTAGTTGAAGTCAGGGAGCATGCCTGAAAAATGGAGTGGCGATTTAGTTTTGAAGTGTAGTTGAAGGCAGGGAGCTCGCCTAAAGAATAGAGTGGCGATTTAGTTCTGAAGTTGTAGTTGAAGTCAGGGAGCCCGCCTAAAGAATGGAGTGGCGATTTATTTTGAAGTTGTAGCTGAAGTCAGGGAGCCCGCCTGAAGAATGGAGTGGCGATTTATTTTGAAGTTGTAGTGGAAGTCGGGGAGCCCGCCTGAAGAATGGAGTGGCGATTTATTTTTGAATTTGGTTGAGGAAAGCGGTTGAATGTAACGGAAATACCAAGCATGAATCCAAGTTCATAATCGAAAGCCCGCCTGAAGAACGGAGTGGCGATTTATTTTGAAGTTATAGTGGAAGTCAGGGAGCCCGCCTAAAGAATGGAGTGGCGATTTAGTTTGAAGTTATAGTTGAAGTCAGGGAGCCCGCCTGAAGAATGGAGTGGCGATTTATTTTGAAGTTGTAGTGGAAGTCAGGGAGCCCGCCTGGAGAATTGAGTGGCGATTTATTTTGAAGTTGTAGTTGAAGTCAGGGAGCCCACCTGAGGAATGAAGTGGTGGTTTATTTTGAAGTTATAGTTTGAAGTCAGGGAGCCCGCCTGAAGAATGGAGAGGCGATTTAATTTTGAAATTGTAGTTGAAGTCAGGGAGCCCGCTTGAAGAATGGAGTGGCGATTTATTTTGATGTTATAGTGGAAGTCAGGGAGCCCGCCTGAAGAATAGAGTGGAGATTTAGTTTGAAGTTATAGTTAAAGTCAGGGAGCCCGCCTGAAGAATGGAGTGGCGATTTATTTTGAAGTTGTAGTTGAAGTCAGGGAGCCCGACTGAAGAATGGAGTGGCGATTTATTTTGAAGTTGTAGTTGAAGTCAGGGAGCCCGCCTAAAGAATGAAGTGGTGGTTTATTTTGAAGTTATAGTTTAATGTAAGGGAGCCCGTCTGAAGAATGGAGTGGCGATTTAATTTTGAAATTGTAGTTGAAGTCAGGGAGCCCACCTGAAGAATGGAGTGGCAATTTATTTTGAAGTTATAGTGGATGTAAGGGAGCCCGCCTGAAGAATGAAGTGGCGATTTAGTTTGAATTTATAGTTGAAGTAAGGGAGCCCGCTTGAAGAATGGAGTGGCGATTTATTTTGAAGTTGTAGTTGAAGTCAGGGAGCCCGCATGAAGAATGGAGTGGAGATTTATTTTGAAGTTGTAGTGGAAGTCAGGGAGCCCGCCTGAAGAATGGAGTGGCGATTTATTTTGAAGTTGTAGTGGAAGTCAGGGAGCCCGCCTGAAGAATGAGTGGCAATTTATTTTAAAGTTGTAGTTGAAGTCAGGGAGCCCACTAGAAGAATGGAGTGGCGATTTATTTTTGAAGTTATAGTTGAAGTCAGGGAGCCCGCCTGAAGAATGTAGTGGCGATTTATTTTGAAGTTGTAGTTGAAGTCAGGGAGCCCGCCTGAAGAATGGAGTGTCGATTTAGTTTTGAAGTCGAAGTTGAAGTCAGGGAGCCCGCCTGTAGATGTGAGTGGCGATTTATTTTGAAGTTATAGTTGAAGTCAGGGAGCCCGCCTGAAGAATGGAGTGGCGATTTAAGTTTGAAGTTGTAGTTGAAGTCAGGGGGCCCGCCTTAAGAATGGAGTGGCGATTTAGTTTTGAAGTGTAGTTGAAGTCAGGGAGCCCACGTGAAGAATGGAGTGGCGATTGAGTTTTGAAGTGTAGTTGAAGTCAGGGAGCCCGCCTGAAGAATGGAGTGGCAATTTAGTTTTGAAGTGTAGTTGAAGTCAGGGAGCCCGCCTGAAGAATAGAGTGGCAATTTAGTTTTAAGTTATAGTTGAAGTCAGGGAGCCCGCCTGAAGAATGGAGTGGCGATTTATTTTGAAGTTGTAGTTGAAGTCAGGGAGCCCGCATGAAGAATGGAGAGGTGATTTATTTTGAAGTTGTAGTGGAAGTCAGGGAGCCCGTCTGAAGAATGGAGTGGCGATTTAGTTTTGAAGTGTAGTTGAAGTCAGGGATCCCACCTAAAGAGTAGAGTGGCGATTTAGTTTTGAAGTGTAGTTGAAGTCAGGGAGCCCGACTGAAGAATGGAGTGGCGATTTAGTTCTGAAGTTGTAGTTGAAGTCAGGGAGCCCGCCTGAAGAATATAGTGGCGATTTATTTTGAAGTTGTAGTTGAAGTCAGGGAGCCCGCCTGAAGAATAGAGTGGTGATTTATTTTGTAGTTGTAGTGGAAGTCAGGGAGCCCGCTTGAAGAATCGAGTGGCGATTTATTTTGAAGTTGTAGTTGAAAATAGGGAGCCCACCTGAAGAATGAAGTGGTGGTTTATTTTGAAGTTATAGCTTGAATTCAGGGAGCCCGCCTGAAGAATGGAGTGGCGATTTAATTTTGAAATTGTAGTTGAAGTCAGGGAGCCCGCCTGAAGAATGGAGTGTCGATTTATTTTGAAGTTATAGTGGAAGTCAGAGAGCCCGCCTGAAGAATGGAGTGGCGATTTAGTTTGAAGTTATAGTTGAAGTCAGGGAGCCCTCCTGAAGAATGGAGTGGCGGTTTATTTTGAAGTTGTAGTGGAAGGATCCCGCCTGAAGAATGGAGTGGCGATTTATTTTGAAGTTGTAGTTGAAGTCAGGGAGCCCGCCTGAAGAATGAAGTGGTGGTTTATTTTGAAGTTATAGTTTGAAGTCAGGGAGCCCGCCTGAAGAATGGAGTGGAGATTTAATTTTGAAATTGTAGTTGAAGTCGGGGAGCCCGCCTGAAGAACGGAGTGGCGATTTATTTTGAAGTTATAGTGGAAGTTAGGGAGCCCACCTGAAGAATGGAGTGGCGATTTAGTTTGAGGTTATAGTTTAAGTCAGGGAGCCCGCCTGAAGAATGGAGTGGCGATTTATTTTGAAGTTGTAGTTGAAGTCAGGGAGCCCGCCTGAAGAATGGAGTGGCGATTTATTTTGAAGTTGTAGTTGAAGTCGGGGAGCCCGCCTGAAGAATGGAGTGGCGATTTATTTGAAGTTGTAGTTGAAGTCAGGGAGCCCGCATGAAGTATGATGTGGTGGTTTATTTTGAAGTTATAGTTTGAAGTCAGGGAGCCCGCCTTAAGAATGGAGTGGCGATTTAATTTTGAAATTGTAGTTGAAGTCAGGGAGCCCGCCTGAAGAATGGAGTGGCGATTTATTTTGAAGTTATAGTGGAAGTCAGGGAGCCCGCCTGAATAATGGAGTGGCGATTTAGTTTGAAGTTATAGTTGAAGTTAGGGAGCCCGCCTGAAAAATGGAGTGGCGATTTATTTTGAAGTTGTAGTTGAAGTCAGGGAGCCCGCATGAAGAATGGAGTAGCTATTTATTTTGAAGTTGTAGTGGAAGTCAGGGAGCCCGCCTGAAGAATGGAGTGGCGATTTTTTTTGAAGTTGTAGTGGAATTCAGGGAGCCCGCCTGAAGAATGGAGTGGCGATTTATTTTGAAGTTGTAGTTGAAGTCAGGGAGCCCGCCTGAAGAATGGAGTGGCGATTTATTTTTGAAGTTATAGTTGAAGTCAGGGAGCCCGCCTGAAAAATGGAGTGGCAATTTATTTTGAAGTTGTAGTTGAAGTCAGGGAGCCCTCCTGAAGAATGGAGTGGCGATTTAGTTTTGAAGTTGTAGTGGAAGTCAGGGAGCTCGCCTGAAGAATAGAGTGGCGATTTATTTTGAAGTTATAGTTGAAGTCAGGGAGCCCGCCTGAAAAATGGAGTGGCGATTTAGTTTTGAAGTTGTAGTTGAAGTCAGGGAGCCCGCCTGAAGAATGGAGTGGCGATTTAGTTTTGAAGATATAGTGGAAGTTAGGGAGCCCGCCTGAAGAATGGAGCAGTGATTTATTATTAGAGTTTGTCGATAATGTCAAAAGCCTGCCGGAAAAGCAGAACGACGTCTCATTTTCTAAGATTTGATAAGGAAAGTGAACCATCGGAAAGTGACAGAGTGTAAAGGAAATCCCCGGCATGAATCCAAGTTCATAATCAGAAGGAAGGCAACAAGGATCAGAAAAGATAGATTCAGACTTCGAAGGAGAATAGTTCGAAGATCACAAGGAAGGGACCAATGGTCGGAGTGCGGCAATCAAGATAAACAGCAGTAACAATTGTCAGAAGGAACATCAAGTCCGACAGAATAGCAAGGAACATGGGAAAGTCAAGATTTTGCAATACTGTAACTTAGTCTAGCTTCTTATTTTTCTTTTAGCACGGTGTAATAAGGAGATCAGTTAAGCAGTAGCATCAGCAGCAACAACAGTAACAGCAAAATCACAGCTTTATGGTAGTCCCAGCTACTAAAACTTCCTGAACTACATTGATCTGATTCCCTTTTAGCCAGGGATATGTAGGAGACCTCCTGAAGCGAAGGTTCGGTCAAACTTTTCCAAAAAACTGCTTCATACGGAGTGCTCAAACGGGCAAAAATCGCTCGTATCCACTCACTTATCTTTGCACGAAAACTCTTCATGTTTCCGCGTAAAGAGGGGTAGCTGTGAGCACGTGATTTTTGCCCTACATGAGAATTACTCCAAAAAATTAAAAATAAAACAATTTTTGTGTCGTTTGCAATTAGCGTGGATTTCGTATTATTTTGTTTCTTATTGTTTGCGTTTGTGTGTGTGCATGTTTATTTGATTAAATTAATAAAAATACAAAAAATATATTGTAAAAGCATTTAGAATTTATTTTTAAAATTTTGAGTTAATTAATAAATTACTTATTCTACGAAAATGAAAAAAATAAAAATAAATCAAAAGGTATGTATTTCTTTTGCATTTTTATTATTTATTAAGTCCCAATTATGTGATTTTTTTTAATTTGTTATTATATGTGATAATTGTCATTTGTGAGTTAAATTGGGATTTTATTTTGGTTTAGAAATTAATTTAGGAGTATAAAAAAAAAAGAAATTGGAGAAAAGAATTAGAAATGAAGAGCAAAATCGAACTGGGCCAAAGAAATAAACCAACAATTCAAGCCCAAAACATTTTCGCCCAAAAACCCACCCCAAAACCTGTTCAAACCGGACCAAACCCGTCCCTTACCCAGCCCAAACCGTTTCCCCCCCATTAACTGATCTAGACCATTGGATTTTTGTGATCCAACGGCCAAGATTAATCCATGCATTTCAATAACTTAACACCCCCCCCCCCAAATCCGTATAATCCCCTTCATTCTCCTCCCCCCCCCTCTCATCTCCTTCTTCTCTCTAAGACAAGGGTAAAACCATAGCTGCCGCCGTGGTATTCCACCGCCTGAAACCCGGTGGACACAACCCCAAACACCACCAAAATAACACCCTTAAGCAACTCGACCACCCTGAACACGAATCCATTAACCGTTCATTTCAAATCACCCTCAAACTTCTCGAATCTTCAATTAAAGATTCGAATTGAACTTCAACCTATGCCAAACCACCCTAAATTCATACCAAACACTCCCCTGACATCCCTCATACCCTGAATAACCTTTGTTCCCTTCAAATTCGACCATGACTGCTCGAACCCCAAATCAAGATTTCAAGAACCCTAAAAATCCGAACTTTGGGTCTTTGTTTAAATTCAACAGAAATTGAGGTCTAATAGAAATTAATTGGGATGTTTTCATTTGAAAACATCTCAATTAAGGTCCGTTAGATTCCAAAATTCAAGTCCAAGCTCAAACGGCTCGGATTCTGTTTCTGATTTTTCACTTCGAGGTATTCTTTCTTCTCTTTTCTCCTATCTTTGTTTTCTTATTAGTTTTAATTCGCGTTTGTTATTTTACCCTTCTCGATTTTCTGCCTTCCTCCCTCAAAGACCCTTTATTTGGTCAATTATTTTTCTATTTTGCGTATATGATTGTGTATGTTGTAGGATAGATATTCGCTTCGATTAGCGTCGTCGAATAATTAGATTCGTATTTTTCTATTTTTGTCCAAAAACTATGAATTACTGGTATTATTTATCGATTTGTTATTTGTCGATTCTCACGTGTTGTGATCGATTTAACGAATGTCGTCGATTAAATTCGCGAAATTGTTGTTTGAAATCCCGGGCAGTGGGTCATTACTGTTGGAATTGAATTGATTTGATGATTTTTTATTTGTGTTTGTTTTGTTGATTGATTTTGGATTCTGAGTTAGCTATTGAATTAGACATAGCTTTTAGTTTAGCATAAATTAAGGGTTAAGAGGAGTGCCAGGCACATGAAATTTGCTGATGTTGGTGGAATTTGTTGGACGGCAGACCCCCATGTTGCTTTCAGGGATTTGTTTAATAGTCAATCCCATGCCAGACAGTTTTAGTGGCTAAAACAGAGGAGTAATGGGCTGGAAATCAGTAATGATTTGATGGAATTCAGAGAAAGAATGGATAGTTTTGTGTGTTGATTCACTTATTTTCATTACGTTTTTCTTAGAATTAATCAGTTTTCAAGGTCTTTGGTTGAGTATGTGGCAGTACTTTGTCATCATTGGTTTGATTGCCCTTATTTTGCTCCAGTAGTGTGACATTTGATCCACCATAATGAATTGAGTGATCAAATTGAATAACCAAATAGTTCAGGCTATGATAAATAGATTGTCCCTCTTTAAACTTGGGTAATAAGTGGTCTATCACAGGGATCCCAGAGGTAATTTGGAGTTCAAAAACAATTTTGAAAGTGTATTAGTTTGAGTGGTCGGCTAATGGAAATAATATACTGTTAAAATCTCAGATTAATTAATAGAAAGAGAGGAATGATGGGTTGGCTTAGCACTTTTGCTAGTGAAAAATCAGAAGTAGCATGGTTTTATAAGGAATTTGAATAAAACAGGGAGGCTGCCAGTATGCTCTTTAAAAAATAGGCTGTCATCATTAGTTTTAAATTGCTTTGAGTACTTTTAAGAGATAAAACAGCAAAAGAATGAGGGAAGAATGATTAAAAGGATTAAGGGGTTCACATGGGTTAAGGGAATAACATGTGGAAAGCTAAAATACTTTTGAATATAAAAGGTTCTGTTTTGGTCTATAAAAGAGAGGATATAGAATCAGAAGAAGGGTAGACTCACATAGAGATATACACACTGGAGAGAAAGGAAAAACGGGGAGATTGTTACATCTAATAGCAAAAAAGATACTCTTGAAAAGATACACACACAAATAGAGAGTAAACAAAGAGATCTCTAAGAGTGAATATTGAAAGTGAAGTCATTTGAGAAGGAATTGTGTTTCACTTTGAGTCTGAAAGTTCCTTTCCTTAGAGTGTTTAAATCCAGAGAGTATTGTCCTTTTACTGTTGTTTTCTTCTGTTGCGGTTTGCGATTGCATTTGGCATTTCTGGATTAAAATTGGTATTCTTGGGAATTTGGTGCTGTGTTGAAACTATTCTGTTGCTTGTTGTTGTACTACTGCTGCTGGTGCTACTATGTTACTACTGCTGTCTGCTTCCTTTTCCTTCTTCTATTGTCATCATCCAGGTACACATTTCGAACCATGATTTGATGTAATTTCAAAGCTGAAAGATGATATCATGTTTATCTGCTCCTGGAAGTTACATTAACTTTGCTTGTACTGAATTACAAGCTTAGATGTAAATCTGGAAATTTATGTAATGTATTTCGATTGTTTGTACAACTTTGTTATGATTTGTATAAACTTAAACTATGAATTGTAAATTTAAAATAGCTTGGGAATGGTGTTTGATAGTTTAGAATATTGATTGAACTGTGATTGAATTGGAAATTTAATAGTCGAATTGGAATAGCTTGAAGCTGTTAGAATCTGCTGTTGACTTTGAAATGGATAGTTAGACTATAGAACTCCTTGAATAATTAGAAGTAATAATATTATCTTCATTTGATTTGTAGTTGAATAATAAAAGAATTTTTCTGTTTTCATGTGAGTCTATAAATGGATATAGCTTGTATTCAGGAGACTGTTTTGCGTTAAAAAATGAAGTTTCAGCATCATTAGTAATAGGTCAATATAATAATTGGTAACATGACATTAATAAATTACGTTAAGTCACGCTAATCTGCCATTAAATTGAATCTGAATTAAACTATGATAGGTTAGTATAAATTGATACTTGACACCTTTTTGTTGTTTTGAATAATTCCACTACTGTATTAGTGTAAATAACTGTACAATTGGTATTATATTCGTTAACTAGCCTTAAGTAATTCACGGTATTTTTGCCTACAAGTTTGATGCACATTAAGTGAAGATTTCTCTTAATCTGATTGATGATGATGATATATTACACGCACGAACCACTGTCAAAAGTCAAGGTAGTTCAATATAAGATTTAACCAAATCGTAATAATGCTTAAATAATAATTAGTAACTAGGTCTTACTCTCATTTACGATTAGAGATGAAACATGTAGAAAATATAGTTATGTTAGGATTAGCCTTTAATAAAAGTGAGATGAGCCTCGCTACACTAAATACACAATTGCGGGGCCCTCAAATAAATTGTTATGAAAAACTTAGAGTCGGAAGGACCGTTTAGTGAATTTCACGGTCTTTCCAAAAGTTAATCAACACGATAGACTCATTAGGCACGATTTGTAAATAAATTACTTTCCTAAATACGGGTGCGCATTTATGTGACCCAAATCTTACTCTCGGCGAAACTGAAACGCATTAAAGTCACAGGCGTACCGGTTGCGGTGTGACTCGAAATGTGTTTTCGTGACGTCGCAATTCTTCTTAAATTGAAAAGCAGAATATAAGAGCACATAAATTAAAATATATAAAGAAATCAAATAAAAACAAAAATTGCAGTTGAGCGACCGTGCTAAAACCATGGAATCCTGGGAGTGCCTAACACCTTCTCCCGGGTTAACAGAATTCCTTATCCAGGTTTCTAGTTTCGTAGACTGTAATACAGAGTCATAAATTTCCCCGGTTCGGGATTACAAACCGGTGACTTGGGACACCATTATTTTCCCAAGTGGCGACTCTGAAAAATTAAATAAATTGCTCCCGTTCTGACTGTCCTTTAAGTGGAAAAACTCTTTTCCTGATTATTATTATATCCATTCCCGGGGTGTAGTAGTAAACAGTGGAACATTACATTATGTGCGGAAAAAAGGAGGTGTGACATCTACCATGAGTAAACCTTTTGTGGAGGCTATAAAAATTGGAGAAATGTTGGAGAATGGTTTAAAGACAGGGAGAATCCTGAGCCGATCAGCCATAAGAGCAACCTACCAATCCATCCAAGGCGGGTCTGGAGGAATGGCCAAGAGTAAAAAGAAGGAAGAAATAGTGATGGCAGCATCTGGAGGAAGAACATACCGGGCTCCTAGACCAGTGTTCTTTTAAAGAACCCCTCAGCATTATTACCCTCACACAGATATGACTTATTCTCCTCCATCTTATGCGGTAGTGAATGCTCAACCGTTCGGCCGACCGCAACCGCAAGCTAATCGAAACCCACCTCCATTCCAAATAAACCAGCCTCCTTTCCAAAACCAATATAATCCCCGACCACCACAGATAATTTCCGCCCTCAGGAACCACCTAGACGACCAAATTTTACACCAATTGATGAACCATACTCCAGTTTGTTCCCAAAGCTTGTCCAGATGCACCTACTACAGCCTATTCCCTGAAATAGTCCAAACCCAAAATCTCCAGCCTATCAACATGGTGTCCATTGTGCCTACCATTCAGGAGCGGAAGGGTAAAGTACTAACAATTGCTCCCGAATATTACCAATAACCCGTTGCCCGCTCACAACAATGGGTCGGTGATTGGTATGATCTATGAAGATCGAGAATTTGATCTGGCCTTACAAGCCATAATTGCTATTGCTGATGCCGAAAAGAAGCCTAAGGCAACCCCGAAGTAGGAAAAAGGGGAGAAGAAGAATAAAGCTATCAAAATTGAGCCTGAAATGAAAATTGAGGCAAAATCAGAGCCAGCGCCTCATAAACACGGGGTTCTTTATGTTTCACGAGGTCGCCAAGAGAAACCACTAGTCGTAAGCACTCTGAGGAAGGTTGAAGTAAAGAAGGTGACACAGTTGTATGTGCCAAAAGGGGCATATGTGGAACAGGGGACAATTAAGCTATCTTGGCTGAACGAGCTAGTGGTCCACATAAGCCAATGACCAACCCTTTGCAGTGCCATGGAACTACGAACAAACTGCGGTTACATATAAAGGCATGGAACTTACGGGAGAACTCCCAGGAATCACCCCTATTGAAAAATATTCAAATGTACATGAAGTCAATAGCGCTGCAAGGAAACTCTTTCCATCTAAAAGGATGGTAAGCGCCAAAGAAGCTGAGGCCTTCTTTTAAAAGATGAAAATGCCTGACTATGAAATGGTAAAGCAATTGAGAGGGTGCCCTGAGAAAGTGTCACTATTGTCATTGGTGATCAAATCTTCCGAACATCAGAGGATCCTCATGAAAACCTTGAACGAAGCATATGTGCCCAGTGGAACATTAGTTGAATAACTTGAAAGAATGGCGAAATGAGTTTTCGCTGTCAATCAACTCTCTTTCAGCAAGAATGACTTGCTGCCACAGGGAGCTGCTCACAATAAAGTCTAACACTTAACTGTCAACTGTGAGGGTTACTATGTTAAGCGGGTCATGGTGGATGGAGGCTAAGCGGTTGATATTTTCCCACTCTCCACATTGCGAAGAATGGAGATCGGAACAGTGAGGATTCATCCCAACAATATCTATGTGAGAGCTTTTGACGACATCAAGAGGGACACCATCGTCGAAATTGATTTAATAATTACCATAGGCCTGGTGGATGTTGAGGTCACTTTCCAAGTATTGGACATGGATACGTTATACAATTTTCTTCTGGGAAGGAGTTGGATTCACGCTGCAGGAGTTGTGCCCTCTACCCTCTACCAGATGGTAAAATTTGAATATGAGGATTAGGCGATTGTAGTCCATGGGGAAGATCAGCAGTATATCTATCGTGACCCATCTATTTCGTGCTTAGAGGTGAGAGAAGGAAGTGAGCATATCGTCTATCAAGCCTTTCAAGTTGTGGTAGATGATCAATATGAGGAAGGAAGTCTGTGCCCCCAGCCTTTCTTGTCTAATGCTTCAATCAGGGTGGCCAAAGAAACGATTAGACATGGCTTCAAATCAGGAAAAGGGTTGGGAAAAGATTTGCAAGGAATAGTCGAGCCAGTAACTCTACCAACTGCGAAAAAGTATTTCAGGATAGGTTTCCACCCTACCCCAAAGGATAAAACATGGGTTGAGGAAAGGAAGAAAGAAGGGTGGGTTCTGCCACATCCAGTGCCACATCTGTATGAGACCTTTGTCAAGCCTAAGTATGTTGAAGAAGAAGAAGATTAGGCTTTCGCGGTTGAGCAAATAGAAGATATTTGTGGAGCCATGAGAAAAATGCTCTATGAGATCCACATGGTCGAGCCAAGGGAAGGGACTAGCACCGCTGAGGTGCTCTACATGGGACAAGATGCCAAACTCCTAATTTGGAAGGCTACTCCACTCCCGATCAGGCGGGAGTCCTGGTAGATTGGCCCTATCACCTTTTCTGCATCTCGAGTTATTTTAGGGTGTAACTCGGATGTTTTCTTTTAGTCTCTTGTCTTTTAAATTCATTTAAACCCTGTTATCATCCCAAATTCCAAGAAATGAAATGAACATTTCATTGTCCATTTCTCTTTTAGTCTTTCTGATTTCTTGTTATTTTCCTTTCTCATGTTTTTATTTTTAGTTATAATAATTCGGCTTTAAATAACATGAATGATTGCAGACTTCATGCTCAGACTCAAACATGCTGTCTAACTGTGAAATAATGAATCAAGAGCCAGAATACGATGAAGAAGAGGCTTTTAGCAAAATAAACTGAGAATTGGAACAATTTAAGAATAAACTTAAGCCAAATCTGAATGACACCGAACCGATTAATTTGGGAACTGCTGAAGAAATAAGAGAAACCTAAATAAGCATTCAAACAGATAAGAAAACTCAAGATGGAATAATCCAGCTGTTGTTTGAGTTTAAAGATGTGTTTGCTTGGTCATATGACGACATGCCAGGATTGAGTGTGGATTTAGTGGTGCAATAGTTGCCAATTTACCCCGACTGTCCTCCAATGCTACAAAAGCAAAGAAAGTTTAAAACCGATATCAGTGATAAGATCAAGTAAGAAATCACAAAACAGCTGAAAATAGGGGTAATTCGGGTGATTCGATATACTACATGGCTAGCCAATGTGGTTCATGGGCCAAAGAAATATGGGAAGACCCGGGTGTGTATGGATTACAGAGATTTGAATAGGGCAAGTACAAAAGACAATTTTCCTTTGCCTAACATCCATATCCTTGTTGATAACTTCCAAACATGAAATACAGTCCTTTGTGGATTGTTACGCAAAATATCATCAAGTGTTGATGGATGTAGAAGACGTCAAGAAGACAACTTTCACTACACCATGGGGTACCTACTGTTATTGGATCATGCCATTTGAGTTGAAGAATGCTGGGGCAACATACATAAGGGCTATGATCGCCATTTTTCATGACATGATGCATCAAGAGATAGAGGTGTACGTAGATGGTGTAATTATCAAGTCTCAAACTCAGAATGATCATGTTCGAGACCTGAGAAGGTTCTTTGAATGGCTGCGTAAGTATGATTTGAAGCTGAATTCGACCAAATGTGCCTTCAGAGTCCTATCAGGCAAGCTCCTGGGTTTTATAGTCAATAGGAGAGGTATCAAGTTAGATGCAACAAAGATAAAGGCTATTCGAGATCTACCTCCTTCAAGAACTAAGAAGGACGTGATGAGCTTATTGGGCAGGTTAAACTATATCAGTCTATTTATTACTCAACTGACTAACACATGTGAATCCATATTCAAATTGTTGAAGAAAGATGCAGCAATCAAATGGACAACTGAGTGTCTAGAGGCCTTCGACAAGATCAAGGAATATCTATCAAATCCTCTGGTATTGGTCCCTCCTGACTCAGGACGGGCTCTCTTCCTGTATCTGACGGTGCTAGAAAACATTTTTTGTTGCATTTTGGGGCAACATGATGTAACAGCAAGAAAGAACAGGCAATTTACTATCTAAGTAAGAAGTTCACCAGCTATGAGGCCAAATATACTTTGTTGGAGAGAACATGTTGTTCCTTGACATGGGTTGCTCAGAAGTTGAGGCACTATCTGCAAGCCCATACGACCTATCTCATAACCAAGTTGGATCCATTGAAATACGTATTCCAGAAGCCGATACCCACTAGGATACTAGCAAAAAGAAAAATCCTGATCACTGAATTTGACATAGTCAATGTCACTCGTACGTCAATGAAAGCCCAGGCATTGGTACATCATTTGGCAGAAAACCCGGTTGATGATGAATACCAACCACTGAGCACATACTTCCCAAATGAAGAAGTTAACTCAGTAGATGCCATCCCTGAAAACACTTGTGCTTGGCAAATGTTCTTGATGGAGTGGTAAACGCAAGAGGTGTAGGCACTGAGGCAATCTTGGTATCACCCAATGGTCAGCACTGTCCAACTATAGCTAGACTCCAATTTTTCTGCACAAACAATACAGCTGAATATGAAGCCTTCATCATGGGAATGAATTTGGCAATTGACCAAAAGGTCAAAGATTTATTGATCATGGGAGATTCTGACTTGATTATCCGGCAAACACAGGGAGAGTGGGAGACTCTAGTTGTAAAGCTCATTCCATATCAACAACATGTGGATGACCTCACCAAACTCTTCAAATCAATAGAGTTCAGGTACATTCCTCGATGTCACAATGAACTAGCCGATGCACTCGCAACTTCAACATCAATGTTACCTTACCCAGGCAATGCCCATATTGATCACCCAAATCAAAGAAAGGCACGATTATTGTAATGCAGTTGAGGTGGAATCTAGTACTCAGCCATGGTATAGTGATATCAAGATATTTCTGAAAACACAAGAGTACCCTGAGCAAGCCAAAAAAGATCAGAAAGGAGCCATTAGAAGGCATGTGGGTGGTATCTTCTTAAGTGGTGATGTTTTGTATAAAAGTATACCGGACCTCAATTTGTTAAGATGTGTTGATGTTGAAGAAGCTGGAAGAATCATGCATGAATTACATGCAGGAATTTGCGGACCTCATATTAATGGATATGTTTTGGCAAAGAAAATCCTGCGAGCAGGATATTATTGGATAACTATGGAAAAGGACTAGTTCAATTTTGTTCAGAAATGATGCCAGGTGCATGGTGATTTGATTCACGCACTTCCGATAGAGCTTCACCCGATGTCAGTGCCTTGTCCATTTGTTGCTTGGGGTATGGATGTCATTGGGCTGATTGATCCGAAAGCTTTTAACGGGCATAGATTCATATTGGTTGCGGTCGATCGGTCGATTATTTCACAAAAAGGGTTGAGGCTATCACTCTCAAGTCGGTCACCAAGAAAGTTGTGGTAGAGTTTGTGAATTTCAATCTTATTTGTAGCTTTGGTATCCCTGCCACTATCATTACAGACAATGCTGCAAACTTGAAAAGTTGTTTGACGGAAGAAGTATATGAAAAATTCAAGATAACACACAGAAACTCTACTCCTTCTCGGCCAAAAGCCAATGGTGCCGTTGAAGCAGCAAATAAAAACAATAAGAAGATTTAGAGAAAAATGATTTAAAACTTTAGGCAGTGGCATGAAAAGTTGCGTTTTGTTGGTCTGCTACAATACGTACATCAATCGGAGTGACTCCATGTTTGTTGGTCTACAGAACTGAAGCAGTCATACAAGCAGAAGTAGAAATCCCTTTGCTTCGCATAATCCTTGAAGTGGAAATTGAGGACAGTGAATGGGTTAAAACCCGGCTGGAGCAGTTGTCCTTAATTTATGAAAAGCGAATGGCCACAGTTTGCCACGGGCAGTTGAACCAAGAAAGAATGGCCCGTGCCTATAACAAGAAAGTACGTACCAGGAATTTTAAAGTGGGACAGCTCATTCTCAGATGTATTCTCCCTTATCATCCGGAATTAAAAGGAAAGTTTGCTCCTAATTGGACAGTTCCATACATCATCCAAAAAATATTACTGAGAGGAGCACTGTACCTGAGAGACATAAAAGGAAATGATCCTGAAACAGCAGCCAATGCAGATGTAGTGAAAAGGTACTATGTCTAAACCTCCTAGGGTGATGGCTTTTGTGTAATTGAAATGAAGAAGGCTTTTCTTTCTGCTACCTCAAACACTAGCAATCCTTTGTAAACCCCTTGAGCCGATTACTCTTCTTTAGCTACCCTCTTTGGAACCAGGAAGTACAAAAAAAAGAATCAAAAATAAAAATTATTTCCTGAACTACGTTTTGACTTGATCCCGAAAGGGTACATAGGCAGCCTCTCACTGAGGTTCAGTCACACCAAAACAAAACAATCCCATTTTCCCCAAAATTGAAACTAGGGTAGATGATATGATGGTTTGGCTTGAATCCGCCGAAAGGGTTCCAAACTTGTAGTTCCGCCCAAAATCCTTTTTACCCAAAGACCTTGTTCAGGTCGACAACGCCCTTGCGAGTTGTAATGAAATCCCGAAAGTCGAATCATGGCGGTTTAAAAGGCAATTTATCCACGAAGCCCACAAGAAACAAAGTTCTCAACAGAAAAAGGAGTCGGGATCAAGCAAATAGTGATAATGAAGGCCACAAAACCAACAACCGTTTCAATCTAATAACTTGTTCTTTGTTGAAAATAGGTTCTATTCAAAGTAACTTTGCAAGACACTGGTGCAACTCAAAAAGAAAATGAAAAGCGCAAGTACTGAAACCGTTTTGCAGCAAGGAAGCAACCAAAAGGAAGTTTCCCAAAACTTTGTCATGCATGTTGCTAAATAAAAAGGAAAAGGTAAAAGGATGAGAAAATAAATAAAAACGAAAATCCCAAAAGAAAAACAGATCATTGTAGCATAGGATCATTTGTCATTCCAAATCCCGGCCAAAAAGCCGTGTAGCTTTTTCTTTCCAAATCCCTGCCAAAAAATTGAGGAACTCCTGACCAAAAACTCGTGGAGCTTTTTTTTCCAAATCCCGGCCAAAAAACTGAGGACCTCCCGCCTAAAAAATCATGGAGCTTTTTCTTTTCAAATCCCGGCCAAAAAAACTGAGGATCTCCTAGCGAAAAAACCGCGAGGCTTTTTCTTTCCAAATCTCTGCCAAAAAATTGAGTATCTCCCGGCCAAAAAATTGTGGAGCCTTTTTCTTTCCAAATCCCGGCCAGAAAAGTGAGGATCTTTCGGCCAAAAAACCATTGGAGCTTTTTCTTTCCAAATTCCGGCCTAAAAACTGAGGATCTACCAGCCAAAAAACCGTGGATCCTTTTTCTTTCAAAATCCCGGCCAAAAAACTGAGGATCTCCCGGCCAGAAAACTGTGGAGCTTTTTCTTTCCAAATTCCGGCCAAAACACCGACGATCTCCCGGCCAAAAAATCATTGGAGCTTTTTCTATCCAAATCCCGACAAAAAAACTGAGGATCTCCCTACCGAAAAACCGTGGAGCCTTTTTCTTTGCAAATCCCGGCCAAAACACCGAGGAGCTCCCGACCAAAAAACCGTAGAGCTTTTTCTTTCCAAATCCCGACCAAAAAACTGAGGATCTCCCGGCCAAAAAACCGTGGAGCTTTTTCTTTCCAAATAACGGCCAAAAAATCGAGGATCTCCCGGCTAAAAAACTGTTAGAGCTTTTTCTTTTCAAATCCCAACCAAAACACCGAGGATCTCCTGACCAAAAAACCGTTAGAGCTTCTTTCGCCCAAAATACCATGGAGCCTTTTCCTTTCTAAATCCCGGCCAAAAAATCTAGGATATGCCGGCCAAAAAAATGTCGAAATTTTTATTTCCAAATTCGGGCCAAAAAACTGAGGATCTCCGAGCCAAAACACCGAGGATCTCCCGGCAAAAAAACCGTGGAACCTTTTTCTTTCCAAATACTGGCCAAAAAATCGAGGATCTCCCGGTCAAAAATTGTAGAGCTTTTTCTTTCCAAATCCTGGCAAAAAATTGAGGATCTCCCGGCCAAAAACATGGTGGAGCTTTTTCTTTCCAAATCCCGGCTAAAAAACCGAGGATCTACTGGCCAAAAAATAATGGAGTCTTTTTCTTCCAAATCCCAGCCAAAAACTAAGGATCACCCTGCCAAAAAGCCGTGGAGCTTTTTCTTTCCAAATCCCGGACAAAAAATCGAGGATCTCCCAAACAAAAAACCATTAGAGCTTTTTCTTTTCAAATTCCAGCTGAAAAAACCGAGGATCTACCGGCCAAAAAACTGTGGAGCTCTTTCTTTCAATCCCGGCCAAAATACCAAGGATCTCCCGGCTAAAAAAACTGTTGGAGCTTTTTCTTTCCAAATCCCGGCCAAAAACCGAGGATCTCCCGGCCAAAAAATCGTGGAGCTTTTTCTTACCAAAATCCCGGCCAAAAATCGAGGATCTCCCTAGCATAACCCAAGGTGCTTTTTCTTTTTCCGTCATAACCCGATCATTTTTTTAGCATAACCTGGAGAAACACAATCCTGATTTAATCACTTAGATATATGCCAGAACTAACTCACGAAATTTTTCTAGTGAAAACTAGGGCAGAAAAATTCGTTTGTTTGTTGGTATCTTAAGTAGTCTGACCTTGAGACATAGGGTGCAAGACGACCGATGGAATGAGTCTCAGTCCAGAATAAAGAAAAGAAGAAAAGAACAAAAAGAAATGAACTCAAATGTGAAGCAAACAAGGGTGCGGATTGCTCAAAACCTGATTGAAGTCACAATTTCTGCTGATCCCGTTTTGACCCAATGCAGCAAGAAGAAGTAAATACCTACGACTTACGAGCATCAAGATTCAGATCAAAGTTCACAGCAAAATCAGCTAAGACTCAAGATCAAGTCCCAAGAGAATTATAGATAGGAATCTTGTAACTCATAGTTGTTATGGATAGCTAGCTTAGTTTTGATTTTCCTTTTGATGTAATAAGGAGGTCAGCAAGCAGTAGCAGCAGCAACAGCAGTGACAATCACATCTCCAGGTAGTCCCAACTACCAAACTCTCCAGAACTATACTGACCCGATTCCTTTATAGCCAAGGATATGTAGGCAACCTTTGAAACAGGGTTCAGTCTGATTGTTTTCAAAATGCTTCTCACGGAGTGCTTAGTAGGCGAAAATCCTTCATAGTGCTTATTTATCGTTGCCCAAAACACTTCATGTCTTCGAGCAAAGAGGTGCGGCTGTGAGCATATGATTTAAATTATCACGCTTAATTTACTCCTATAAATTCATTAGAATAAGAATTTTTCTTTTATTATTTGAATTTTAGAAATTAATTGCATGATTTTATGTCTTGTTTGCATTTTTGTGTGTATTTTTAATTGATATAATTCATAAAAGTACAAAAATAGTATGTTTGCATTTAGAATTTTATTTTACATTTTTTATCGATTATTATTGCCAAAATAAGAGAAAAATAACATAAATAGTCCTTTTACCATTTTTTAATTCTACATTTTACATTTTTTTAGTTTAGTTTTCTTTCAAAGTAGGAATTAGTTAATGCTGAAAATTAACTAGTATAATATTAGATTTAGTTTGTTTCTTTCATTTTACATAATAAAATTAGAAAGCAAACTACAAAATATCAAATTAAAAATCAAAGAAAAGAAGAAAAAGAAAAGAAAAGAGTTGAATAAAAGGGGAAGGCATTTGATTTTGGGCTAAATCTTGCACAAATTCATCCCTTACCCAAGTCCAAACATGCCCAGGCCCAAAAACCCTAACCCAGGCCGGCTCCCCCTAAGACAAAACGATACCGTTTTGCCCAAGTGAATCACAGTCGCCCATCGATTAGCATCCAACAGCCTCCATTCATTCAAGGCATCTTAATTAAAATGACTGAAAAAAGGCCAAACCCTAGAGACCATAGACCTCCCTCATCATACCATGTCGCCGCCGCTCTCCGCCATCGCCACCGGCCGAAATCCACCGTTGCCACCGGCAATGCTCCGTTCACCACCAAAAATACAACACCGGTGCTCCTTCCCCTCCTCTTTCTAAACCCCATATCGCCATGGCTCAAATCACACCAAAACTTCTCGAATGTTCGATTTTTTGACTACCATCGCGGCCGCCCTCGGCGTCGCCGCCTTCAATCGCTCTAAAAATCACACTATATATTCTCTCAACCTCCTTTTTGCCAAATACCAAACCAAAAGCCTTCAAAGCCGTTTTAAACCATGTGAATTTTAGATCTAGGATTTTATGAGAAACTGTTGGGATTTTAAAGACTATCCAAGGGTCGATTTGAGTTCCTAAATAACATGATACGTTCGTTCTCACCAAGAATAAATGTATAATATTATTTAAGACTCAATACGAATTCAATTCATTGAAGACCATATCAGTGAGTTTTGTTCTTTTCTTTCTTCATAGTTTATTTTTTTTTTCTTTTCTACGAAGTGATTCTGTACTCATAATCCATGCTTTCTAGTCTAATTTTTGTGTTGGATGATTCTGCCTACTCGATTTTTGATTTTTAGTTAATTTTGGTTTTAAGTTTTGATGTTGTTGGATTATGTGTGATTCATATGGTTATATGTTTGACATGAATTATACTTTAGTTTTTATTTTTACTAGTTAGTTAATAGTTAGTTCATTATTTTGACCATGGGATATTAGTGTTCATTAGAGTTTGTAACAACCCGGCCCGTCGTTACAGGAGTTATCGCCTGTTTTTTTTCATTTAGCACTTCAATATGCTTATTTATATGTGTTCGGAAAGTTAGAAGCAAATCGGAAGGAGTTTAGATAGAAATGAGGTCATATACCTCTTTATGAAAATGATAGTTTGGAAAAGTCAACTAAATGTTGACCGATGAGTTAGACAGCTCGGAATCAAATTTTGATGATTCGACCAGTTTTGGGGGATCATGTATGACTTAGGAGAGCAATCGAAATCGAATTCGGAGATCCGTTGTAGTTTTAGGCTTGAATTGGCTAAGGTTGAATTTTGGCGAATTCCGGATGGTAGGTGAGATTTTCATCCGAGGGTCGGAATGGAATTTTAAGAGTTGCAGTAGCTCCATTAGGTGATTTTGGATATGCGTGCAAAGTTTCAAGTCATTCGGAGGTGTATAGGTCGGGTTTTAGATCAAATGCAAATTTCGGAAGTTTTAGAATAACTTAGGCTTGAATCCGATGTAAATTTGGTGTTTTGATGTTAGTTTTGGGGTTTTGAGAGTAAAACTAAGTTTGCATGATCATATGTGGCATGTTAATATGTTCGTATGCAGTCCCGAGGAGCTCGTGTGAGTTTCAGATAGGTTTGGGTTGCATTGTGCTCGTTTTTCTTATGCTTCGACATCGTTTCTTCAAGCATAAATGATATCATATTGAACACATGAGCTCCGATTACTGTTTTTAATGAAGCATTAGATCTGTATCTTAATTACGGACCCGTAGCAAAAAGAATCATCGAATTTGGACATCGTATGAGGATATTATGGCCATTTTACTAAAGTTGCCCAGATTTTTCAGTTTAATAACAAAATTGCCCCCGACGGCGTATTAAAAACCTGCACTATTTGCAAATCATAAAACCTACATAACTCCTTCATTATAAGGTCAAATTGAGTGATTCAAAAGCCTAAATTCATTAGAATTTCACAAGGAATCCATTGGGAGCAGTAAAACTCGTGAACAGTATACCCATAATGAGCAGGCCGAGTTTTCTTCCAATTTTAGAACGGGAAGAAGCTTCTGAGGCGATTATTAAGAGATAAATTAATGGGTAATCGCTGGAAGTAAGTTTCTTGACTCCAAAACATGATTTTATGTTAGAATCAACACCAAAATTCCTGAAATTGGTAGAATTTGTGAAGAACTAGGGCCTAAATCATGAAAATCAATTTTTGAGTTTTGAAAGGCCATTTGAACTCCGATTTTGATAAATTTTATATGTACGGACTCATGGCGAGACGAGGAAAACATCGGTATGTATTTTGAAATTTTTCGAGAAGCGTACCGAAAGTCAAATTTTTACCAACTTGGTGTATTATCGGGTATTTCGTATAAATTGAATTGGGTTATGTTCCTTTGGCCCGTATTTGATATAATTGTTGTGGTTTGACTAGATTCTATGCACGAAGAGAAAAATTCAAAAGGAAAAGGCATCGCGGACGAGTCTTCGATCGGCTAGAGGTGAGTAGTTTGTATATATGGTAGCCTGAGGGTTCGAAACCTCCGGCTTAGCACATTGTGACGCTAGTAGGGCGTGGCTCGCATCCCGTGGCAGGTGCGGGATTGATTGTGACTGCGGATTGACACTTGGTCCATCCCGGATATGGATAATATGCTATTAGTGATGGAAAAACACCGTGTTTGACATATTTGTGGGCTGTAAGCCTTGTTTGGGGCCTTGTACCGACCTGTAGTATCCCTAGGGGATAATATATATGTGATAGCTATACTTGCTTAATCACTGATCTCGGTCCTGGATTTTGAAATCACAGTATTGAAATTCTAAGTCACCGGTTTTGGAAAATTTAATAAAAATTAAAGTATTTTCATAAATTATGAACCGGAATCTGGAAATAAGTAGTTTGAGCTGTTTTGTGACTTATCTGATTATTATGGACTGAGGATGGATCGGTCTGCACGCCGCAACGGTTATTATGATATGAGGATCGGGCTGCATGCCACAGCGGTATTTGCGCTTGGGCTGTAGGAGCCCCTCCGGAGTCTGTACACACCCCCAGTGAGCGTCGTCGATGTTAAATGGACCGGGCTACACGCCGTAGTGGTTATGTGCATTGCATTGCATCTTTGTCTGTGAATTATCTGTGATAATTGTAGCGTACTGTTGTTGCTAGTTCGTAGGAGGAAACGGACGGTAGTTTAGCTTTATTATGTGGTACTCTAAGGATTTCTTACTTTCAACTACTTGTATATATTTATTATTCACTGAGTACTTAGTACTCACCCCTACTCCCTGCACCTCTTTGTACAGATTCAGGTACACAGGAGGGATAGACGGGCACTCCAGCTTTTATCAGTATTTATCCGAGTTGCTGAGGTAGCTGCTGGTGTTCGCAGGACTTGGCTTCTCTTCTTATTCCAGTTTTTCTTTGTATATACATTATTCATACTTGAGTATTTGGTTTAGATATTGTTATCCGATCATGTTTAGAGGCTCTAGACTCGTGACCCTAGATCTTTGGGTGGTTATTCAGTTTAGCTTTATTGTTGATAATAATATCCCGGTAATTGATTTAAGCTTCATGCTCGGGATGATAGGGTAAATAGTCGGGCTTGCGTAGTAGTTGTGTTGGGCGCCATCACGACCGGTAAAGTCCAATTTCAATTAATTAGATTAGTTAGATCAAATTTACTTTTTTTGTTGGTTATTAGCTGATTGATCTCTAGTTTAGTATGATTGATTTGTTAGTTAACAAGGCTAGGCTAGGTTAGTAAATTTCTTGGGAATAGAAAAGGGTAGTTTTATTACAAATGGTAAATTCAAAACTAAGGCAAGGGTAATATAGGTTTTGTATATCTAAAAGAACACTCTAGGGCCTTCTAGAATAGGACTTTAGTGTAGATGTTAGTAAACTAAGTGTAGTAACTTGAGAATCAAGTCAGAAATTGATGGTTTAATAAGTGAAATCTGAAACTAAAAGAGGAAAAAATTGTGTGAAAGTTTCTAGAATATTCTGCCCCATTCCTTGCCTATAAAAGGCACCTCTATTGTCTTCTTTAACAAGTGGAGAGACCCCTGAAAAATTCCAAAAAGTTTGGGAAGCCAAAAAATTCCCCTAAAAAATCCCTCTCCAAGTTTCAGAATTAGGAATTCAAATTTGAGGTCCAAATCTTCCTCTAAATTTTAGAAAATCTCCAAAAAAAATCAAAAAAAAAAAAAAAACAAAGCAAAAATGCAGTAAAAATCAATAGAAGTATTGTTCCATTGCACTTTTGGTTGAATTTCAAATTTGTGTAACTGCTTTTGATCTTATAGTCCGATTTAATCTGCTGAAGTTCCTCTTGAGAATTTTGGTCCAGTTTTAAGGTTCATTCGAGTGATTGTTGGTCATTTTTTATTGTTGAAAAAAGTATGTAGTTTCTAGGTCATGTTATTGGCTGATTGCTTGGATCTTGTTGGGTTTCAAACTCTCTTTGGTCATTTCAAGTGGTTTATAGCTGATTGTTAGGATCTGCTTCGTTTCAAACCTTCCTGGGCTGTTGAACTAACTTTCTGGGCTGTCATTTGAGTTCGGCTTGTTACTACTGTTGATTTCATCCTCTCCTCTATTTTGTTATTCAAATTCCAGGTACACAGCTTTGACTTTGATGAATGTAAACTGAAGGTTGAACTAATATGGTGACAGAAGCATGAGACCTTATTTAGATCAATTTCCGATCTATGTATTCAACATTTAGTTTCATTGATGTTATTTAATGTTTTGCTTGTTTGTACTTGCAAGACTGAAAATTATTTGTATTATTTGGACTATTGATCTAGTTTTGAATTCATTTCCCCTAAACCTGTGACATCAATGGAATGTAGTTGGACTTCTGTAATAGTTGTAGCTTAGAGTTTGAACACATGAATTCCTACGTGTGTTAAGTCCTGGAGTAGTAAGCAACCTTTAGTGATAATCTCAATGTTGTGGTTTTAATGTTCACCATTAATCAAGCTTAGGAACACGTCAATAAATGGAGGAATAAGATATGTTGAGTATGGAATTGAAATTTAAACGGCCAGTGTCTAATTAATTTAGGGCAAGTTCATATTTGATCTCTTGTTGTTACAAATATCGGGCCTATTTAGACGGAGTTAGATATAATTTTAGTAGACACCGGGATTCACATATTCGTCTACTGAATCAATCTTAAGTTTTCAATTTCAGTTTGTTTAATCGACTGAATTGAGACCTCGTCTGGCCCATTTATGGACCACTTCAGGTGGTTTGGTCCTCAGCGTTCTGACAGAAGGTCAGGCCTATGGTTGGCATGCTTTCATGCGTGTTTCTTCATAGGGGCTAGGTTCAAGGCCCAAAATGATTCAAGATTAGAATTCATGTGAGATCTTGGATCTGAGCAATACTTTTAAACAATGATAAATCAGGATTTTTCTTTTATTGATTAGAAGTAACTTTAAAAGAAAATTGTAGTTACATTAGGATTGGCCTTAAAATAAAAATATGAGATGAGCCTCGCTGAAAAAAATATATATATTGCGGGGCCATCATTAATTACTTGATTAAAAATACTTAGAATTCGGGATGCCGTTTAGCAAATTTCACGGCCTCCCCCAAAAATAATAATGTGTTAGATTATTTAGGCACCATTTTAATAGAATTACATTCCTAAACTCGGGTGCACATTTATGTGACCCAAATTCAAATCTTAACGAAGTCGACATGTGTCAAAAGCCACGGGTGCATTGGTGCGACGTGGTTCGAGATATATTTTTACGATGTTGCAATTCTTATAAAAAATAATAAATAAAAAGATAATAATAAATTTATATAATAAAAGTGGGATATTAATAAAAGGCACCTAGGTTAGAACATGTTTTGAAATCAGATAAAATTAAATACAACAGTTGTGCGACTATGCTAGAACCACGGGATCCGGGGTGCCTATTACCTTCCCCCGGGTCAACAGAATTCCTTATTCAGAATTTCTGGTTCATAGACTCCAATTTGGAAGTCGAAATTTTCCTCGATTTGGGATTTGAGTTAAACCGGTGATTTGGGACACCAAAAGAAAATCCTATGCTAAATGGCGAATCTAAAAATAGATAAATAATTCCATTTCGAATAATGTCGCTTTAAATAGAAAAACATTCTTATACATTATCCTTTGGGGTAGGTGCGTAAAAAAGGAGGTGTGACTGGAACACCTCCTGGCCTTGCAGCAAGCCTACTTGCTATGTCATCCTGGAGCTGATAGAGTTCTTCCATTATCTACCTGACGAAGATCATTACAATAGAAAAAAACATGGATCTTGTCGTGTCTTCACATGCACTGCACTTTATCGCGAGGTAGTTAGCAATCCTTTTGACCCTCTCTCTTATAATGCCCATTTCTTGCAGTAGATGCCCAATCTGTTGGGATCTAGCCTCTGAAACCCGGGTGGCAGTGTTGTTTTGCTCATGCAAATGATGCAGATCCTCTTCCAAATGGGCCATCATGGCATAACAATGTTCCCTTTCGGCTTTGAAATTCTTCGCTTGTTTATCCATTTCAACTTCGAGGTTGCCAATCACCTTTTCCCAACCTGTGACCCCTCTCTCATATCTTTCTTGCATCTGTCGGACGAAAGCTGCATGCTCTTCGACATTTTTAGTCAACATTTTTTGTGTTTTTTCTGGTTCAGACTCAACTTTCTATAGCTCATCTTCACGATCACGCACTTTCTGAGTAAGGTTGTAGATGAGCCTTTCGTCTTTCCTGCTTCGACCCGGATTATTGGCTGCAGTTTCAACTACGAACCTGGGCCTTGAGAGCTTCATTTTCTTGAGTCAATCTTCTCCTTTCACCCTCAGCCTCTTGCGTCTGTAAATCATTGTTGAAAGTAATATTTTTCTGCTCTTCTCATAAATCATTGATGTTGGCCTGATATTCCTTTTCCTTTTCCCCCAGGCTAACCTCTCATAAATTCTATCATCAAAGGCTTGAACATGGGGCCTTTTGGCAAGCCTCACAGGTTCTGGC
>JASVEL010006514.1:0-51019 GCA_032618575.1 Nicotiana noctiflora
GTGTATCTGTTACTAGAATGCACACTCGACTCAAGTCGACAATCGTTGAATGATTGATTCCCCATTTCCCTGAATCTGCCCGAGACTTGTCGAGTCACTGTTTCTATCGATTGACTGTTATCAATTGTATGCATTACAATCGATTAGTCGAACATTGTCGATTAGTTTCATACGTCTGTTTGTTAGCACATTAGGACAGAAATTAGCATTGCCAATGTGATCCAAAGTCATTGTGGGATTGTAGCTGTAAATGTTGGTTGATTTTAAATTAGGGATTAATTGGATGTAGCTGTTAGCACTAGGGTTAGTCAGAAATTGGCATATTTAGGATTCAAAAGACTGCCCTACACATGAAACAGAGCAGTGGAACCTGCTGTTACAGCATGGCACTTAGCCATGTCTAGACATAAGCAATTGTTTAAATAATAGGACCCATACTTAGACATATTATAGTGATAAAATAAAAGGATGGGCTGTCAGGGAATATTTGAGTCAGAAATTAGTTTTTAATATTGTTAGGTGCTCTTAAGAGCTGGAGATCTGGAAAACACATGGGGGGGAGTGAAAAGGGTCTGTATTCTTTGTCTATAAAGAGAAAAAAACTGAAAACACACAGAGGAGGAGGGTATACAGATAGGGATCTAAGGGAGGATATTTTTAAGCATAGAGAATCTGGAAAAACAGACATACAAAAAGAGAGAACAATTCTGAAAAACAGAGGAGTTCATTAGAGATGGGTTGTTTGTTGCTAAGTTGATTCCCAACAGTCCCATTTTAGTTTGTTCTTCTCCAAAGGGTTCTGTTAGTCTGTTTGGTAAAACTGACTGTTTGAAAAGGATGTGTGATTCCCTAAAAGTTGATTTCAAGTTAAAGTTAGGGTGTTAGTTTGGGATCAATTTTATTTCTGCACAGGGCTTTGTGTCATCGTTCGGATTCGAATCTGGTTTTGGTTGATGCTGTGACTGTTGATCCGTTGGGTTCTGCTTACTGCTGTTGTTGTTACATCATTGCTGATTTGTCCTCCTTTTAAATTTCAGGTACATAACTCCTGTCTTCAGTGCTGTAGCTATCTTGCTGAATCGAAATGTAATTGAAGGAAATATGAGAAAGCCTCTCCTACATTCGAAATCAAGGAATATAAATCAGTGTAGTAGTTAGTTGTTGCTAACAGTTTGTTTAGTTGTAGTTGGGCGCGTTTGTTTGTTCTTGACCTTTTTTTTAGGTTCTATTTTGACTCATATGTAAATTTCTTGACTTAATTGATTATGTTGATTCAATTGTTAAAACCTGTTAGTTCAGTAAAATTTGTTGGTTTAGTCAGATAACTTAGTATATTAGTAAAAACCTGTTTACTTTAACACTAATTTGATATTGATTCAGCTTCTAAGAGATTCAATTGTTTTGTTTAGAAAACTAACGTGTATTAGCATTGCAAATTATAATAGTTAGTCTAATAAGAATTTGGTATATAATTGTCACGACCCTAGTTCACCAATCGTGAACATGTCGTGATGGCACCTAGTCCCCACGACTAGGTAAGCCTAACACGTTGCGGAATATACAAGCTATGAACACTTAAATAAGAAAAAACAGCGGAAAAATAGGATAAAAGATATGTAATCTGTACCGCTTGGCACATACATCCGTTAACACTATGAATAAAACACTACCAAGATCCGGAATCCCACGGTAACACAGACTAAAAAAGAATATACAACTGTGGCTATATGTATAAAGAGTGTCTAACAACGGAATGAAGGAAAAATGCCAACTAGTACTATTAGAATAGAAGGAAAGCCTCCGGATCCGCGGACGTAGCAGATCATACCTCGAGGTCTCCCAAAAAGCTGCGGAATCACCTAGCACGGGCTTGCTCTGATGTACCTGGATCTGCACAGCAAAAGTGTGCAGAAGAGTAGCATGAGTACACCACGGCGGTACTCAGTAAGTGCCAAGCCTAACCTCGATGGAGTAGTGACGAGGAAGGTCAGGGCCCTACCGAGAAACAAATAATATAATGATAATAACAATAATAAGCAGTTTAAATGATAATAATTTCCGAAATTAACAACAATAAATGATTACTGCAATCGTCTACAATTAAGCTAACAACAAATAGTCAACTCAATAAAACCAGTCCAGGACCTGTGGGAATCGAACCCACAGTCCCATTGACAGTACCTCTGGGTCTCCGGGAATCGAACCCGCAGCCCATGTCTCAATAAATAATCAATAACTCAGGATCTCCGGGAATCGAACCCACAGTCCCTACCAATAACTCAGGATCTCGGGAATCGAACCCGTAGTCCCTACCAATAACTCAGGATCTCGGGAATCGAACCCGTAGTCCCTACCAATAACTCAGGATCTCGGGAATCGAACCCGTAGTCCCTACCAATAACTCAGGATCTCGGGAATCGAACCCGTAGTCCCTACCAATATCACTCCGGGTCTCTGGGAATCGAACCCACAGCCCTGGGTCTCCGGGAATCGAACCCGCAGTCCACAAGCACAGCAAATAAAGGAATACACAGAGAGAATAATTATGCTTAACTATAACTTCACCGAAAAATAGTGCCAATAATTAACAAGGAGTTCAAATAAGGCAATTAGGCAACTAAACAATTAAGTGCTACCTAATCATGCTCTTCTAACCACTACCGGGTAAAAATATCAAATTAACAGCTAAAGACAGAAATATCACTCATCGAACATTTTTAAATAAAGTACGTGTTCAACAACCAGCGCATGTACACGCCCGTCACCTCGCGTACAAGGCATTTAAACTATCACATAATATCCTAGGGTGAAAATTCCCCCACACGAGGTTAGACAAGCCACTTACCTCGACTCCGGTACAAAACCGCTATGAAATAACTCTCTTGCCGCGAATATCGGCCTCCACAAGTGTAGAATCTGATAAAAATCAATAGAATCACATCAAAATAGGCCAATTGGGCATTACCCGATCAAAACAACTCAAAATACGCCAAAAACCCACAAGTTGCCAAAACCCGACTTTCGGTACGCTTATCGAAAAATCACGAAAATTATATATTCGGGTTCCTTATCTCAATACGAGTCTAGGCATATAAACTTTACCAAAATCGGACTCCATTTGCCCACTCAAATCAGAGATTTTCTAAAATTTAGGCCTAGGGCTCAAACCCACCTTTAATCTTCCAATTTCAGTGAAAAAAATCACGGATTTCATGATAAACCAACGAATTAAGGTCAAGAAACTTACCCCCGATGATTTTCCGATGATATCCCAGCGTTTCCCCTTCAAAATCCTCTCTTGGAGCTCAACAATGGCGGTTTTGGTGTGTTAGGCCGCGACTGAAATGTTCTGGACTTAAAGTCACTGCCAGGCCATTTTACTCTACGCGATCGCAGCACTGCGCTTGCGATCGCGATGCACAAAATATGGGCGGCCTAATTTTCCTCTACGCGATCGCGTGACCCTGGACGCGATCGCAGTGAACAACTTCGCAACACTACGCGATCGCAAACGTACTAACGCGATCGCGAAGAACAAACTCGTCCGGCTCCCCAACTACCCTACGCGATCGCATACTCCCTCACGCGATCGCACTGCTTCCAACCAATACCCTACGCGATCGCATGAAGCCTCACGCGAACGCACTGGTTCAACCTCCAGACTTACGCGATCGCAGGCTTTACTTCGCGATCGCAGAGCTCAGGATTTCTCCCTTACGCGATCGCATGGCCATCTCCGCGATCGCGGAGAGCAAAATCTCTCTGCAGCTATTGCAGCAGAACAGCAGTGCCTTTTGGCACAAATTGGTCCGTTTGGACCCCCGAATTCATCCCGAGGCTCCCGGACCCCAACGAAAACCACCAACATACTCCAAAACACGATATGAACTCGTTCAAATCATAAAAACACGTCTAACAACATCAAAACCCATAATTCACATCGAATTCGAGCCTAAATTTCTTAAAACTTTCCTAATTGCACATTCGATCTAAAACTCGGCCAAACGACGTCCGAATGACCTGAAACTTTGCGGACATATCCAAATTCACATAACGAAGCTACAGAAATTGTCGGAATTCCATTCCGACCCCCGGATCAAAATCTCACCTATCGTTCGGATTTCGCCAAAATTTCAACATTCGGCATTTCAAGCCTAATTGAGCTACGGACCTCCAAAATACATTCCGAACGCGCTCCCAACCCCGAAATCACCTAACGGAACTAATGGAACCATCGGATTTCCGTTCCGAGATCGTCTTAACACTGTTCTGGCTACGAGCCATTTTCTAGCTTCAAAGCTCTTATTTAGGGACTAAGTGTCCCAAAATGCTCAAATTTTCAGAACCGACTCTCCCGCCAAACCACAATAGCAGAAATGAACTTAGGGGAACAGTTAAATTAGGGATTGGGGCATAGTTTTCTAAAACAACCGGTCGGGTCGTTACATCTTCCCACACTTAAAGTTTCGTTCGTCCTCGAACGAGCATAGAAAACATACCTGGAGTAGTGAAAAGATGAGGGTACTGGCTGCGTATATCATGCTCGGTCTCCCAAGTCGCCTCCTCGGCCGGCTGACCCCGCCACTAGACCTTCATTGAAGCGATGTTCTTTGATCTTAGCTTCCTGATTTGCCTGTCCAAAATGGCCACTGGCTGCTCAACATAAGACAGATCCTCTTCTAGCTGAACAGAAGTGAAATCCAACATGTGCGACGGGTCACCATGGTATCTCCGGAGCATGGAGACATGAAATACGGGATGGACTCCGGCTAGGCCGGGAGGTAAGGCCAACTCATAAGCAACCTCCCCAACACGCCTCAAAATCTCAAAAGGGCCAATAAATCTAGGACTCGGCTTTCCTTTCTTCCCAAACCTCATAACACCCTTCATGGGCGAGACTCGAAGCAGAACCCGCTCGCCAACCATAAAAGCCACATCGCTAACCTTCTTGTCCGCATAACTCTTCTGTCTAGACTGGGCTGCATGAAGTTTGTCCTGAATCACCTTGACCTTGTCCATAGCCTCCTGAACCATATCAGTACCTAGCAACCTGGCCTCGCCCGGCTCAAACCAACCCACGGGTGAC
Organism: Nicotiana noctiflora; assembly: GCA_032618575.1. NCBI lineage: Eukaryota > Viridiplantae > Streptophyta > Magnoliopsida > Solanales > Solanaceae > Nicotiana > Nicotiana noctiflora. Next base: position 5,087 of record JASVEL010006514.1, read on the forward strand.
CTGCACCTCCTACCATACAGGGCCTCATACGGTGCCATCTGAATACTAGACTGGTAGCTGTTGTTATAAGCAAACTCCGCCAGCGGCAAGAAGTGATCCCATGAACCTCCAAACTCAATCACGCACGCACGGAGCATATCCTCCAAAATCTGAATAGTGCGCTCGGACTGACCATCAGTCTGGGGATGAAACGCTGTGCTCAGCTCCACCCGAGTACCTAACTCCTGCTGTACAGCTCTCCAGAACCGTGAAGTGAACTGAGTGCCTCTATCTAAAATGATGGAAACTGGAATACCATGCAGCCGAACTATCTCCTTGATATAGATCTCCGCCAGTCGCTCCGATGAATAAGTAGTGCTCACCGGTATAAAATGGGCGGACTTGGTCAGCCGATCCACAATGACCCAAATAGAATCAAACTTCCTAACCGTCCGTGGAAGTCTAGATACAAAGTCCATGGTAATGCGCTCCCATTTCCACTCGGGAATCTCAATCTGCTGCATCAATCCACCCGGACGCTGATGCTCATACTTCACCTGCTGGCAGTTGAGGCATCTAGAAACATAATCAACTATATCCCTCTTCATCCGCCTCCACCAGTAATGTTGTTTCAAGTTCTGATACATCTTCGCGGCTCCCAGATGGATGGAATACCGCGAGCTATGGTCCTCTGCTAGAATCAGCTCTCGAAGATCATCCACATTAGGCACACAGATACGCCCCCGCATCCTCATAACTCCATCATCCCCGATGGTAACATCTCGAGCATCACCACGCCGAACTCTATCCCGAAGGACAAGTAAATGAGGGTCGTCGAACTGACGCTCCCTGATGCAGTCAAATAGAGAAGACCGAGAAACCACACATGCCAGAATTCGGCTGGGCTCCGAAAGATCCAATCAAACAAACTGCTTGGCTAGAGCCTGAACATCCATCGCCATAGGCCTCTCTGAAACTGGTAGATGTGCTAAACTCCCCAAACTCTCTGCTCGATGACTCAAGGCATCAGCAACCACATTAGCCTTGCCCGGATGATAGAGAATAGTAATATCATAGTCTTTCAATAGTTCCAACCATCTCCTCTGACGCATATTCAGGTCCTTCTGCTTAAGCAAGTGCTGCAAGCTCCGGTGATCAGTGTAGATCCCACAAGGAACCCCATATAAATAATGACGCCAAATTTTCAAGGCGTGAACAATGGCAGCTAGCTCCAAATCATGAACAGGGTAATTCTTCTCATGCACCTTCAGCTGTCTCGACGCGTAGGCAATCACCCTACCGTCCTGCATTAATACCGCACCGAGTCCAACTCGTGAGGCATCACAATATACAGTATAGGACCCCGAACCTGTAGGCAACATCAATATAGGGGCCGAAGTCAAAGCTCTCTTGAGCTTCTGAAAGCTCGCCTCACACTCGTCTGTCCACTGAAAAGGGGCACCCTTTTGGGTCAATCTAGTCATAGGTGCTGCAATCGAAGAGAACCCCTCTACGAAACGACGGTAATAGCCCGCCAAACCAAGGAAACTGCGAATCTCAGTAGCGGAGGAGGGTCTGGGCCAACTCTGCACGGCCTCCACCTTCCTCGGATCTACTCGAATACCATCACTCGACACCACGTGGCCCAAAAATGCTACCGAACTCAACCAGAATTCACATTTAGAGAACTTGGCATAAAGCTGCTTCTCCCTCAGAATCTGAAGCACTATCCTCAAATGTTGCTCGTGCTCTTCCCGGCTCCGGGAATATACTAGAATATCATCGATGAAGATAATCACGAACGAGTCCAGATAAGGTCTGAACACACTGTGCATCAAATGCATAAAGGCTGCCGGGGCATTAGTCAGCCCAAAAGACATCACGAGGAACTCATAGTGACCATACCGGGTCCTGAAGGCAGTCTTCGGGATATCTGACTCCCGAATCTTCAGCTGGTGATACCCAGAGCGCAAATCAATCTTTGAAAACACCTGTGCGCCCCTGTAGCTGGTCAAATAAATCATCAATACGGGGCAAAGGATACCGGTTCTTCACTGTAACCTTGTTCAGCCGACGATAGTCAATACACATACGCATAGAACCGTCCTTTTTCTTCACAAATAATACAGGAGCACCCCAAGGCGAAACACTGGGTCGAATAAAACCCTTGCCCAATAACTCTTGTAATTGATCCTTCAACTCCTTCAACTCAGGAGGAGCCATACGGTACGGTGGAATAGAAATGGGCTGAGTGCCCGGCAACAAGTCAATAGCAAAGTCAATATCTCTGTCGGGCGGCATGCCCGGAAGATCAGCTGGAAATACATCAACAAAGTCACGTACCACATGAACAGAATCAATAGAGGGAGTGTCAACACTGACGTCCCGCACATAGGCTAGATAAGCAGCACACCCCTTCTCAACCATACGCTGAGCTCTGAGAAAAGAAATAACACGGCTAGGGGTGTGATCTAGAGTACCACTCCACTCAATACGTGGAATGCCTGGCATAGCCAGCGTCACGGTCATGGCGTGACAATCAAGAATAGCATAATGGGGCGATAACCAGTCCATGCCTAGAATAATATCAAAATCGACCATCCCAAGCAGCAATAGATCCGCTCTGGTCTCAAAATCACAAATGGTAATCAAACACGACCGATATACACGGTCCACAGCCAAAGTATCACCCACTGGAGTGGAAACATAAATGGGGACACTCAAAGAATCCCGAGGCACACCCATATGAGAAGCAAAGTAAGAAGACACATATGAAAAAGTGGAACTAGGGTCAAATAGAACCGATGCCTCCTTGTGACTAACCAGAATAATACATGTGATAACAGAATCAGATGCAACAGCCACAGCGCGATCATTAATAGCATAGAATCTGGCCTCTCCCCCCTCTCGAGGGCGGCCTCTGGCACCCTGATCCCTGCCCCTGGCTGGCTGGGCAGGTGGAGTGGCAGCTGGAGCTGGAATGATGGCCTGGTGGCCCTGAGAACTACGCTGAGGCTGCGAAGACTGATGAGGTGCTCCCCTCCTATGCCTGGGGCACTCCCTGACTAGATGGCGAGAATCCCCGCACCCAAAGCAAGCTCTGGGAGGACACGGTGGCTGTGACTGACCGGCCTCACCCCCACTAGTCTGACCCCTGGAAGGACCCCGCGCAGGAGGTGCACTGGAAACTGGGGGAACATAATAAGGCTCCTGAGGTGCTGGAAGACCTAAGGTACTACCAGCTGCGGGCAATGCTGAGTGAACTGGTCGGCAGGAATAACCCCTGCCAAAACGACCGGCTGATGAAGTGCGGGCACCAGAGAAATGGCCCGACTCACGAGACCTCTTTGCCTCTCTATCTCCCCGCTCTCTAGGGAGCATACTCTCGATCCTCCTGGCAATGCTAACTGCCTGCTAATAAGATATATCTGTCTCCAGCTCTCTGGCCATGCTGGATCGGATAGGTGGAACGAGGCCCTTAATAAATCTCCGCACTCTCTCCCAAACCGTGGCTACCAAAGCCGGTGCATGCCTGGCTAGACGGGTGAAACTGATAGCATACTCCGATACTGACATGGAGCCCTATCACAACCGCTCGAACTCCGAGCGCCAAGAATCCCTAAGGCTCTGGGGAACAAACTCCCTCAAAAACAGATCCGAAAACCGCGTCCAGGTCAACAAAGCAGACTCCTTTGGACTATCCAACTCATACGTGCGCCACCAATCATAAGCGGCCCCACGAAACTGAAAAGCAGTGAAGGAAACCCCGCCGGTCTCCACAATCCCCATAGTACGAAGAATACGATGACACTCCTCTAGAAAACCCAATGCATCATCTGAAGCCAAACCACTAAACACTGGAGGGTCATATTTCTTGAACCTCTCCAATCTACGCTGCTCATCCTCAGGAGGTAGCTGGCTCACCTCCGGGCTGTGCTGGGGCGGCATGAGGCATAACCATAATCTCTGGAACTTGTCCCACTAGCACACGCTGCTCAGGTGTAACGGCCGCGGGAGTCTGGGCCCCTTCCCCCGCCTGAGATGTAGCTGCAACGAGAGGAAGCAGTCCTGCCTGAGCTAAAGTGGTATACATACTCATGAACTGGGCCAGGGTCTCCTGGAGTGCTGGAGTAGTGGTAGCTGTAGTCGGTGTACCAGGTGCCTGCGCTCCAACCTGGTCTACCTGTGGTACCTCAGCGGCAGCGCGCGCGGGTGTCGTGGCTGCACCTCGGGCGCGTCCTCGTCCTCTACCTCGACCCCGGCCTCTGACGGTAGCAACAGGGGGCGCAGGTGCCAGATCGTCGCGAGTAGCTCGTGTCCTCACCATCTGTGAGAGAATAGAAATCAATAGTTTAGATTTTGATGCCAAAAATGTCGCACGACAAGGAATCCAAAGAAATGAAGAGTTTCCTAAACAGTTACATAGCCCCTCATAGATAAATACAGACGTCTCCGTATCGATCAGCGAGACTCTAAGTAACCGGTCTGTGTCCCGTGACTCCTATGAACCTAGTGCTCTGATACCAACTTGTCACGACCCTAGTTCACCAATCGTGAACATGTCGTGATGGCACCTAGTCCCCACGACTAGGTAAGCCTAACACGTTGCGGAATATACAAGCTATGAACACTTAAATAAGAAAAAAATAGCGGAAAAATAGGATAAAAGATATGTAATCTGTACCGCTTGGCACATACATCCGTTAACACTATGAATAAAACACTACCAAGATCCGGAATCCCACGGTAACACAGACTAAAAGAGAATATACAACTGTGGCTCTATGTATAAAGAGTATCTAACAACGGAATGAAGGAAAAATGCCAACTAGTACTATTAGAATAGAAGGAAAGCCTCTGGATCCGCGGACGTAGCAGATCATACCTCGAGGTCTCCCAGAAAGCTGCGGAATCACCTAGCACGGCCTGCTCTGATGTACCTGGATCTGCACAACAAAAGTGTGCAGAAGAGTAGCATGAGTACACCACGGCGGTACTCAGTAAGTGCCAAGCCTAACCTCGATGGAGTAGTGACGAGGAAGGTCAGGGCCCTACTGAGAAACAATAATATAATGATAATAACAATAATAAGCAGCTTAAATGATAATAATTTCCGAAATTAACAACAATAAATGATTACTGCAATCGTCTACAATTAAGCTAACAACAAATAGTCAACTCAATAAAACCAGTCCAGGACCTATGGGAATCGAACCCACAGTCCCATTGACAGTACCTCTGGGTCTCCGGGAATCGAACTCGCAGCCCATGTCTCAATAAATAATCAATAACTTAGGATCTCCGGGAATCGAACCCACAGTCCCTACCAATAACTCAGGATCTCGGGAATCGAACCCGTAGTCCCTACCAATAACTCAGGATCTCGGGAATCGAACCCGTAGTCCCTACCAATAACTCAGGATCTCGGGAATCGAACCCGTAGTCCCTACCAATAACTCGGGATCTCGGGAATCGAACCCGTAGTCCCTACCAATATCACTCCGGGTCTCTGGGAATCGAACCCACAGCCCTGGGTCTCCGGGAATCGAACCCGCAGTCCACAAGCACAACAAATAAAGGAATACACAGAGAGAATAATTATGCTTAACTATAACTTCACCGAAAAATAGTGTCAATAATTAACAAGGAGTTCAAATAAGGCAATTAGGCAACTAAACAGTTAAGTGCTACCTAATCATGCTCTTCTAACCACTACCGGGTAAAATATCAAATTAACAACCAAAGACAGGGATATCGCTCATCGAACATTTTAAATAAAGTACGTGTTCAACAACCAGCGCATGTACACACCCGTCACCTCGCGTACAAGGCATTTAAACTATCACATAATATCCTAGGGGTGAAAATTCCCCCACACGAGGTTAGACAAGCCACTTACCTCGACTCCGGTACAAAACCGCTATGAAATAACTCTCTTGCCGCGAATATCGGCCTCCACAAGTGTAGAATCTGATAAAAATCAATAGAATCACATCAAAATAGGTCAATTGGGCATTACCCGATCAAAACAACTCAAAATACGCCAAAAACCCACAAGTTGCCAAAACCCGACTTTCGGTACGCTTATCGAAAAATCACGAAAATTATATATTCGGGTTCCTTATCTCAATACGAGTCTAGGCATATAAAATTTACCAAAATCGGACTCCATTTGCCCACTCAAATCAGAGATTTTCTAACATTTAGGCCTAGTGCTCAAACCCACCTTTAATCTTCCAATTTCAGTGAAATAATCACGGATTTCATGATAAACCAACGAATTAAGGTCAAGAAACTTACCCCCGATGATTTCCCGATGATATCCCAGCGTTTCCCCTTCAAAATCCTCTCTTGGAGCTCAACAATGGCGGTTTTGGTGTGTTAGGCCGCGACCGAAATGTTCTGGACTTAAAGTCACTGCCAGGCCATTTTACTCTACGCGATCGCAGCACTGGGCTTGCGATCGCGATGCACAAAATATGGGCGGCCTAATTTTCCTCTACGCGATCGCGTGACCCTGGACGCGATCGCAGTGAACAACTCAGCAACACTACGCGATCGCAAACGTACTAACGCGATCGCGAAGAACAAACTCGTCCGGCTCCCCAACTACCCTACGCGATCCCATACTCCCTCACGCGATCGCACTGCTTCCAACCAATACCCTACGCGATCGCATGAAGCCTCACGCGAACGCACTGGTTCAACCTCCAGACTTACGCGATCGCAGGCTTTACTTCGCGATCGCAGAGCTCAGGATTTCTCCCTTACGCGATCGCATGGCCATCTCCGCGATCGCGGAGAGCAAAATTGTTCTGCAGTTATTGCAGCAGAACAGCACTGCCTTTTGGCACAAATTGGTCCGTTTGGACCCCCGAATTCATCCCGAGGCTCCCGGACCCCAACGAAAACCACCAACATACTCCAAAACACGATATGAACTCGTTCAAATCATAAAAACACGTCTAACAACATCAAAACCCATAATTCACATCGAATTCAAGCCTAAATTTCTTAAAACTTTCCGAATTGCACATTCGATCTAAAACTCGGCCAAACGACGTCCGAATGACCTGAAACTTTGCGGACATATCCAAATTCACATAACGAAGCTACAGAAATTGTCGGAATTCCATTCCGACCCCCGGATCAAAATCTCACCTATCGTTCGGATTTCGCCAAAATTTCAACATTCGGCATTTCAAGCCTAATTGAGCTACGGACCTCCAAAATACATTCCGAACGCGCTCCCAACCCCGAAATCACCTAACGGAACTAATGGAACCATCGGATTTCCGTTTCGAGATCGTCTTAACACTGTTCCGGCTACGGGCCATTTTCTAGCTTCAAAGCTCTTATTTAGGGACTAAGTGTCCCAAAATGCTCAAATTTTCAGAACCGACTCTCCCGGCAACCCACAATAGCAGAAATGTACTTAGGGGAACAGTTAAATTAGGGATTGGGGCGTAGTTTTCTAAAACAACCGGCGGGTCGTTACAATAATATATTCAGTTTAGCCGAACAAAGAGAATGATACACAGTTCCACGTCTATTAATTCATATAGCCTGTTTTGTCTCTCTGCTTGGGCCTGTCTTAGGCCCAACATTTGAATGGTCATTAGTCCAAATTAGCTACTATTGAATAAAGATTTCCTCTCAGCAATGTAAATGTATTACCTAAGTTTCGACTTTTATTTAGAATTTAGCCAACAACAAAAGCATATCACCCTTGCATGTACATCTCGCATGTCGATTGGATAGGGACCAAAAAATAGAAAAAATGATAGTTATGTTAGGGATGGCTTTTAATAATAATGAGACGAGCCCCGCTAAATAACGTATAAATCATGGTGCCCTCGTAAATGTATATTCAAATAATTAGAATTTGGGATGAGCCGTTTAGCTAATCTCACGGCCCTTCGTAAATAGTAATACGTTAGTCATTTTAGGTGTGGTTTTAATCATTTTACCTTTTTTAAATATGAGTGTGCATTTCATGCAACTCAAATCCAAATCCAACAACATTGAATAAGAATGTGTCGAGGATCCGGGTGCATTTCATGTGACGTGATCCGAAAACGTGTTCTTAGACAATGTTCATTTTCTTAAGCTCCAATAATTGACAAAAAGCGGTACATAACATTAAAATGGCACTGTAGGATAATATGTTGTAAATCAGGTTAATAAGCCAAAATATGACAGTTGAGCGACCGTGCTAAAAGCACGGAATTCGGGAATGCCTAATACCTTCTCCCGAATTAACAAAATTCCTTATCTGGATTTCTGGTACGCAAACTGTTTAATAGAGTCATTCTCTTGCTCGATTCGGGATTCAACCGGTGACTTGGGACACCATAAATCTCCCCAGTGGCGACTCTGATTTAATTAAATAAATCCCATTTCGATTGTCCTTTAATTGGAAAAACTCCTTCGCGCCCACACGGGTGCGCGCCAAAAGGAGGTGTGACAGCTCTGGCGACTCTGCTGGGGATTTCAAACCCAGAACCACTGGTTCAGGGTTTAAGAATTCGAGCTTTGAATAATTGTTGTATTTGGCTTATTATTATCTGATTTTATTATATGTTTGAATTTAATGTGCTAAATGTTGCTTTTACCGCTTTGATATTTTGTGAATTGTACATATAAATTGTGCCGAAAACCAATCTCCCCTCTAAGTCTTCTAAATCATGAAGAAGGGTGCACTTCGTGTGACTTGTTTTCTGTATAGTGTCTAATTCCCACTTTAGAACGAGGCTTGGATAAGTTGCAAAACCGGTGAAGCTTCTGTATTCCCGGGTTGCTGCCTCCTCCTCGGCTCGAGTTGTCCGCTCGGGTAAGCCAGGTCTAGAACAATAAACTCATGTTTTTAAACCTAGAATAACAAAGCTTCATGCCGGATCCCTAGTAGGAACGTTTATTTGCATCATGTTGCATTTGACTTAGGGGACTCAACACAGGGGTTGGGTCCGTCTAGGACAGGTGACCTGAAATGAAAAGACCATCCTGCTGCATCCTGTTTGTCTTACGCATTTATCTGCTTCAGACTTGCATGCTGACTAGTTTTTAAAAAAGGGGGGAAGGAAAAATAGTGCGTTTTATTCTTGAAATAGATAAAAATAGTTTACTTGTTTCTCAGTAAAATAAATAAAAATAAATAAATAAATAAATAGTTTCCATTTACAGATGGTAGTTTGTTTTTACTTAAAAAGAAAAAAAATGTTTGTTGTAAAATAAAAAAATATGTGATTTCAAAATAGTTTGTTTTTTTTTTACTTAAAAAAAAAAAATTTTGTTTTAAACTTAAAAAAAATGTGTGAAAAAATAATAAATAGTTTGTTTCCTTTACATATGTAGTTTGTTTGACCGAACTACGCAGGTTTGATTCTCGCCACTAGGTGGGATACGTAGGCAACCCTCATCAGGTCCAACCACCCCTTCAAAAAATTAAAAAAAAATGTTGAAGTTTTAGTTTTCAATAAAATCAAAGTGACGCTGTTTTTAAAATAGCTGAATGTTCCGAAAGGACGCCGGAAGGCTGACTTTGCATAAACAGCCACTTTTGGGTCATTTTGTAGATTTTAGTCAATTGACCCTCACAGCCTTATAATCTTCGTCCCCGAGGCGCTGAAAGGCCGTGTTTGTAAAAACAAGGTTTTTTTTTGTCAATTTGAAAAAGAAAATGAAAAAAAGGAGGTTAATAACGAGAGAGGTTTTCAAGGATAATTGAAAAGGAAAAGCTGGAATGATGCATGCGGTGAATACATATATGGTTAAGTGACTAGGTGCATTGCATCCAACGTGCGATAACATATCCTGTTAAACTCTGTGAGCTTACAAGTTTGTTGCATTTCCAGAAAGTTTAGCGGTTGGCTTGACAGAATATTCTGGCCAATCACCATTACCATACTAGATCAAAAGGTCCAATTCTAGCAAGCATGTCTAGTTCCGGTAAAAGTCTCGATGGAGAGAAAACAGAGATACAGATCATGAAAGAAGAGGTGGACCGGTTGAGACAGCAAATAGCAGAGATGCACCTAGCCTGGGCTAGGGGACAGTCATCACCAAACCTTCCTACTCTTACACCAGCTCCAGAGCGTCCGCCTATTGACCCCTCGACAAGTGCACCGATCTATCCATATTATCAAGGGGAAAACCCTTATACATCCCAGGTTCCACCAGCTAGACAAAATACTCCTCCTCCGGTCACCCCTATTTTTGTGGCACCTCCACCTGCTACTTTACAGAAGTCGTCCAGTAAACTGCTTTTCCAAATACATGACAATCATTGTTATGATCCCGAGCCTACCTTTAAGGCTCCTGAACCACATTCACACACCCTTCACTGGGATAAACCGGCAGAACCGGAAAAGCGCTTCCAAAGTTTGGAGCATGAGGAAGTTATTCGAAAAGTTAAAAGCCTGGAGCAGTCCTTCAGGAATATGCATGGTTTGGGCAACCAGGTCAGTGTCGCTTACAAAGATCTGTGTCCATTGCCAGATGTCCAGTTGCCAACCGGGTTCAAAATGCCCAAGTTTGACCTATACGAGGGGCATGGTGACCTAGTAGCCCATCTTCGAGGTTTTTTTAGTAAAATGCGAGGAGCCGGAGGGCGAGATGAGATGCTGATAGCTTACTTCGGTCAGAGCTTGGGGGGTCTGCACTAGAGTGGTACACTAGGCAGGATCCCAGCAGATGGTTTACATGGGATGACTTGGCCCAAGCATTCATCGGCCAGTTTCAATATAATCTTGAAATAATCCCTGATCGCTTATCATTGCTAAAGTTAGAGAAGAAACCCGCCGAAAGCTTTAGAGAATTTGGGTTCCGCTTGAGGGAACAGGCAGCAAAGGTAGATCCACCGATGAGAGAGAACGAGATGGTAGATTACTTCTTGCAGACACTGGAGCCAACTTACTTTAGTCACCCGGTGACATCGGTTGGTAAATCTTTCAATGAGGTGGTCAAAATGGGCGGAATGATAGAAGAGGGACTTAAGTCCAATAAGATCTTGAGCTATTCCGCGTTGAGAGCAACAACTCAAGCTATTCAGAATGGCACAGGGGTTGCATTCGGGAAGAAGAAAAGAGAAGAAGTTGCAATGGTAGAGGAGGGTACTTGGTCTAGATCGAAAGGTCCTTCACCTCATTACCAAGCCAGACCCTACCACCCAAATCACCTTAATCACCCTCCCCAAAACACATATCCACCACCAAGGGCCTACAATAACCCTTCAGGACTAGGTTTCCGAGGGAATCATGTCTTCAGAAAGGAAAAGGCACAAAGAACCTTCACTGAGTTGGGAGAAACTTATACCGCTCTGTTCCACAAATTGAAGCAGATAGGTTTGTTGAGTCCTATTGAGATAAGATTGCCAAATCCCCTACCCCCAAATGTGGATCGCTCAGTAAGCTGTGAGTATTGTTCGGGGGCTCTCGGACATGATACCGAGAAATGTTGGAAATTGAAACATGCAGTGCAAAATCTTATTGACACCAATAAGATCGAGGTTCAAACACCAGAGGCACCCAACATTAATCAGAATCCATTGCCATCTCACCCTTAGACCCATATGATCAAATTGATACACAAGGGAAGGAAAAATTAAGAAGCCCGATCTGTATTCCAAAGCAAAACCAATCGGCAGAAGTTGGTATATGAGAAGTCATGCTTGGTAATCAGGAGGAGTCTTTGGTGGTTTGTTTTGTTGTCATTTCTTTTGTCCGAGTTGTTTCCAGGGTTGTGACCTAAATTTTGTCTTGTAGTGAAACCCTCTTTCTTTCCATTTTGGTCATTTCAGTTTGCTTAGTCTCGTCAAGTGTCGTTTCAGGTTTGTAGTGCTGGTTTGCTTGTTTGTATTTGAACCTTTTTCTCCGTTTAATGGAACTTTCGGTCTTTTATCACCGAGTCGTCTTTTTGTTTAGTTATTCTATCTTTAGATTTGTCATTTGTTCGAATGCCGATTCTAATGACATGGCATCGCACATAATTTTGGCCTAATATTAAGGGTCAATCATGAAGAAATTGGAAGATAATCAGGACATTTTAAAAGAAATAAAAGCGATTTGAGATTATTTGGAGCCCGAATCATGTGAGACTAGGGCAGGTAAAACACGAAGAAACCCTTAAAGGAAAATTGGGCATCCTAAGACAGGGTTCGCTCGTGATACTGAAATGAAAGTGTCGTCCAGCAATACTTTAAAATGATAGATGAAAGGCGAATGGACGATATGGTTATCAATCAGGGCACAAACAGAAGATGTCGTGAATATGTTGTTTGAACTTGGCATGTTTTGAAGATTGGAATGACGGAGGCATTTTGTTTTGCTATCCAAACACTTTATCCATCGTCAACCCTTTGAGCCTTAATTTAAATTCTTTCATACCCCTCCTTCGGAATTAGTTGCAAAGACTAGAAACACAAGTTTGAAAGACAAGAGAAGAAAGGAATAAAGAAAAAGAAAAGAAAAGAAAACAACAAAAAGAGATAAAGAAAAGAAAAGAAAAAGAAAAATGAATGAAAAAGAGCAACTTGAAAAAAAGGGAATTGGGAACTACGTTTGACCTGATTCCTTAAAGAGGATACGTAGGCGCTTCACAGCTCGGTCGTAGTGTAAATAAAGTAATAAAACTTCCCCAAGTAAAAAACTAGGGCAAAGAAAAATTGTGTTGATTATAAATAAATTTAGGTCCGAAGGTTGTAAATTTTGAACCCAAAATTGATTTTGTTTTGAGCCTTCAATACACTTTCTTTCTAGCCCTATCCAAATCCCACATTACGGTCCAGAAAGACCTTCTGATCAATCTTCAAAAGATGCCACGTCAGGCGAGTGAGAGAGTCCTATCAGAATATAACACTCTGATTCTCAGCAGAAAAGACTCTATTCCCAGCAAAAAGGAAACACGAGAGAGTCTTAGCAGTGACACCCCAATCCCCAGCTAAAAGTGATACAAATGAGAGAGTCTTACCGGTGAAAACCTTCACAGGCACCATAAGGCGACGAAAGCTGGGAGAAATTCAAAATGAGAGAGGCTTGAAAGTGAAAACCCTTTGGGCACTGCAAGTCGAATAAAAGTGATAATCAGATGGAAATCACAAGACAAAAATTGTGAAAGGCGATTAACGATAGAGGATAGGCCATATGTGCATGTCATGACCAGTAGAGTTGGTATCCGCGTTTGATAAGATTTCATAGTCATTTCTTGTTAGAGAGTCAGTTTTCCTTTGTCTTCTATTTTTGTTTCTTTTTATCTTTCTCTTTTTGTCAAAAACAAATTTCCCCATCAAAGTCTGTCTAGTCAGACAAATGATAAATAATTTCAAAACTTGCCACCAACTTTCCAATTATTATGCAAAGCAAGGAAGTGTCATTGATGGCAGAGAAGTGTGGTGCAAAGAAGATTATTAAACTAGGGCAGAAAATTTTCTGGAAGTTAAGTTGTACTTGGGGAAGAAGGAAGATAAGACAATGGAAATGGTCTTCGAACCAGTGTCATCCTCAGTAGCCTTCAGAAGAGTGAAACACCAATTTTGAGGGAATGAAAATCCACCAGCAGTGTTATCTTCAGCAAGTTCCGAGGTGGTCGGACAACACAGAGTGGTAAAGGAAGAAAGGAAATCTCATCTTCAACAAAGTAACCCCCAGCAAGTTGAGAAACACAGAACGGGGAAGGGATAAAAGGAAAAACCCGTCTCCAGCAGGAATGTCATCTCCAGCAAATGAAATCATTCCCCGACAAGTTTTGGGAACCCCGAGCGAGGGAAACGAGAAAAGGAAAAACCACCCCACAGGAGCGGCATAACGGCTCACAATGTTTTGAACTAACAAATTTTCTTTGATTTGAAACAGGGAAAGAAAATGCTATTGATAGCAGAAAGTCATGCCACAAGGAAGAACACCGATACTGGGGCAGAAAATATTCTGCCGTTGTTGAAATTTTTCTCGGAGAAACGAGAAGGCAATTCAAGATGACGTGTCAGGTTTGTCCACCTTCAAATAAGATGTTTCAGGTTTGTCCACCTTCGAACAGGACGTCTCAGATTTGTTCACTTTTGATACAATGGGAGTGTTCGCCCTCAAATAGGATACAATGGGAGTATTCACCCTCGAATAGGATACGATGGGAGTATTCGCCCTCGAATAGGATACGATGGGAGTATTCGCCCTCGAATAGGATACAATGGGAGTATTCGCCCTCGAATAGAATACGATGGGACTATCCGCCCTCGAATAGGATATGACGGGACTATCCGCCCTCGAATAGGATATTTTACGTTTGTTTTATTTTACACTGTCCTTTGCATATTTCGTAAATTATTGCCAGAATGCATTTTTCAAAAGTTGCTAACAAAAACAGGCGCCTACCTGTATAACAAGGGGCGTGTCTTCAGTCTTTACATTGTAGGTCTTGAAACCAATAACCCACCATAAAGCAAAGAGTTACAACAAGAGTTCCCAACGCAAATTCAAGCGCATGAGTCAAAGGAAGGGAGGGAATGAAGGAAAATTTTCCCAGCATCATTATCCTCAGCAGGCAAGTAAACAGTTCTAAAGATATCTCCAGCAGTCAGGAGGGAAAGCAACACGACCCAGGAGGAAAGCAGTTCCGAAACAAGGTAATTTAGGAGAAATGATGGTTCAAGAGTCGATGCAGCAAGAATAAAATGGTACAAAAAGCAAAGGAAGGCGATCTAGTTCTGAAGTTGTAGTTGAAGTCAGGGAGCCCGCCTGAAGAATGGAGTGGCAATTTATTTTCAAAGTTTGTAATTAAAGTCAGGGAGCCCACCTGAAGAATGGAGTGGAAATGTATTTTCAAAGCTTGTCAGGGAGCCCGCCTGAAGAATGGAGTGGCGATTTAGTTGTGAGTCGTAGATAAAGTCAGGGAGCCCTCCTGAAGAATGGAGTGGCAATTTAGTTGTGAGTCGTAGATAAAGTCAGGGAGCCCGCCTGAAGAATGGAGTGGCGATTTAGTCTGAGTTGAAGTTGAAGTCAGCGCGTCCCGCCTGAAGAATGGAGTGGCGATTTATTTTGAAGTTGTAGTTGAAGTCGGGAAGCCCGCCTGAAGAATGGAGTGGCGATTTAGTTTTGAAGATGTAGTTGAAGTCAGGAAGTCCGCCTGAAGAATGGAGTGGCGATTTACTTTTGAAGTTAGAGTTGAAGTCAGGGAGCCCGCCTGAAGAATGGAGTGGCGATTTACTTTCGAAGTTGGTTGAGGAAAGCGGTAGAGTATAACGGAAATCCCCGGCATGAATCCAAGTTCAAAAACAGAAGGAAGGCAACGAGGGTCAGAAAAGATAGATTCAGACCCCAAAAGAAAATAGTTCAAAGATCACAAGGAAGGGACCAATGGTCGATGTTCGGCAGTCAAGATAGGCCAAGATAACAATTGTCAGAAGAGAAAAAGCATGTGAAGAAACATCAGAGCCCGCAAGATGGCAATGAACATGACAAGATCAAGCTGGAAAAGATAGATAAGAATTTGTAATACTGAAACTTAGTCTAGATTTTTATTTTTCGATGTAATAAGGAGATCAGTTAAGCAGTGGCAACAGCAGCAACAGCAGTAACAGCAAGATCACAGCAGTCATGGTAGTCCCAGCTACCAAAACTTCCCGAACTACATTGACCTGATTCCCTTTTAGCCAGGGATATGTAGGAAACCTTTTGAAGCAAAGGTTCGGTCAAACTTTTCCAAAAAATGCTTCATACGGAGTGCTCAAACGGGCAAAAATCGCTCGTATCCGCTCACTTATCTTTGCACGAAAACTCTTCATGTTTCCGCGCAAAGAGGGGCAGCTGTGAGCATGTGATTTTTGCCCTACATGAGAATTACTCCCAGAAAAATTCAAAATAAAATAGTTTTTTGTTGTGTGTGATTTTTGTGGATTTTGTGTTACTTTTATTTATTATTTGAATTTATCTGTGCGTGTTTATTTGTTTAAAATTAATAAAAAATACAAAAATATATGTCGTGCGCGTATTTCGGAGCTCAATTGTGTGCTTAGGAATTAACTGAACCGTGTTTAATTTTTAAAGAAAGAAAATTGCAAAAAATACGTATTTATTGCCTTTATGTCATTTAATGTACAATTGTGTGATTTGGTATTTAATTATGTATGTTAATTGTTAGTAAAAAATTAATTATATCTGTTACAAGTTATATATATATATATATATATATATATATATATATAGTACAATATAAAGTCTAGTTTTTGGAAATAAAGAGATAGGGAAATTAGTTTGGGCCAAATCTAGTCCAAAACACCAAGCCCAAAACGTCCCAGCAGCCCAATCCATCTCCAACACAGCCAAACGACGCCGTTTAAGACGTCTCCATCCCAGCCGTTGATCTTTGTTGATCAGACGGTCCCCATGCCTCCTCACAACCCGACCCGTTCCCAGCCAAGATCGGCCCAGTCTCGCAACATCACTACACGACATCGTTTCAGTTAAATAAAAGATCTTGGTCGTTGATCGTAAATGATCCAACGATCAAGATTGTATTTCCTCTTTCATATATAAGTCTAATCTCCTACCCAGCCCCCCCCCCAAGATCCAAACGCCCCTCACCCATCGTCTCTCTAAACTTAGAGACGCGCGCAAAACCCTAGCCGCCGTCCCTTTTCTCCATCGCCTGAAAGCCGGCGGCAACGATGCCGTTGGCCATGAAATCAACACCCCTGAGCCACCATGCCCTCCTCTTCCCAAATCCCTTGCCAGCTTCCCTCGAATAACACCACATTTGTTCGAATTTCAAATCTAGGGTTCGAACCCTAGAAGCCAAGGCAGGTTATTCATCAGACGATTTGTTTTGGGGAAAATAATCGGAGAGATTAGAGTCGATTGGGTCTCTAAATAATGTTGCTCGCTTGGTCTTGACAAAAGAACAAGCCAGTGACATTATTTGGAGATTAAATCGGGGAAAAAAATAGTCCAAGTTCAAGGTCGATAGGTGAGTGTTTTTGTTTCAATTTTCTTTATTCTCTTCTTCTTCTTCATCTCGCTTTTCTCGAATTCGTTCTATATGCTTCATGTCGAATTAATTCCATGTCGGGTCAAATTGATTTGGTTTGATAATTGGTTTTGACTCGCTGTTTTGATTTCGTGGGTCGAATTGTTAAAATTAATCAGCTTGTTTATTGGTTTTTCTAAATTGCCCATATGTTTTGCTCGAATTGATTGGGTTTGGACTGGAATCACACTTTGGTCTGTTTTAGTATGTTTGTCTGATTTTCTTGAGAGTATCTGTTACTAGAATGCACACTCGACTCAAGTCGACAATCGTTAAATGATTGATTCCCCATTTCCCTGAATCTGCCCGAGACTTGTCGAGTCACTGTTTCTGTCGATTGACTGTTATCAATTGTGTGCATTACAATCGATTAGTCGAACATTGTCGATTAGTTTTATAAGTCTGTTTGTTAGCACTTTAGGACAGAAATTAGCATTGCCAATGTGATCCAAAGTCATTGCGGGATTGTAGCTGTAAATGTTGGTTGATTTTAAATTAGGGATTAATTGGATGTAGCTGTTAGCACTAGGGTTAGTGAGAAATTGGCATATTTAGGATTCAAAAGACTGCCCTGCACATGAAACAGAGCAGTGGAACCTGCTGTTACAGCAGGGCACTTAGCCATGTCTAGACATAAGCAATTGTTTAAATAATAGGACCCATACTTAGACATATTATAGTGATAAAACAGAAGGATGGGCTGTCAGGGAATATTTGAGTCAAAAATTAGTTTTTAATATTGTTAGGTGCTCTTAAGAGCTGGAGATCTGGAAAACACATGGGGGGGGAGTGAAAAGGGTCTGTATTCTTTGTCTATAAAGAGAGAAAAACTGAAAACACACAGAGGATGAGGGTATACAGATAGGGATCTAAGGGAGGAGATTTTTAAGCATAGAGAATCTGGAAAAACAGACATACAAAAAGAGAGAACAATTCTGAAAAAGAGAGGAGTTCATTAGAGATGGGTTGTTTGTTGCTAAGTTGATTCCCAGCAGTCCCATTTTAGTTTGTTCTTCTCCAAAGGGTTCTGTTAGTCTGTTTGGTGAAACTGACTGTTTGAAAAGGATGTGTGATTCCCTAAAAGTTGATTTCAAGTTAAAGTTAGGGTGTTACTTTGGGATCAATTTTATTTCTGCCCTAGGCTTTGTGTCATCGTTCGGATTCGAATCTGGTTTTGGTTGATGCTGTGATTGTTGATCTGCTGGGTTCTGCTTACTGCTGTTGTTGTTACTTCATTGCTGATTTGTCCTCCTTTTAAATTCCATGTACATAACTCCTGTCTTCAGTGCTGTAGCTATCTTGCTGAATCGAAATGTAATTGAAGGAAATATGAGAAAGCCTCTCCTACATTCGAAATCAAGGAATATAAATCAGTGTAGTAGTTAGTTGTTGCTAACAGTTTGCTTAGTTGTAGTTGGGCGCGTTTTTTTGTTCTTGACCTTTTTTTTAGGTTCTATTTTGACTCATATGTAAATTTCTTGACTTAATTGATTATGTTGATCAATTGTTAAAACCTGTTAGTTCAGTAAAATTTGTTGGTTTAGTCAGATAACTTAGTATATTAGTAAAAACCTGTTTACTTTATCACTAATTTGATATTGATTCAGCTTCTAAGAGATTCAATTGTTTTGTTTAGAAAACTAACGTGTATTAGCATTGCAAATTACAGTAGTTAGTCTAATAAGAATTTGGTATATAATATATTCAGTTTAGCCGAACAAAGAGAATGATACACAGTTCCACGTCTATTAATTCATATAGCCTGTTTTGTCTCTCTGCTTGGGCCTGTCTTAGGCCCAACATTTGAATGGTCATTAGTCCAAATCAACTACTATTGAATAAAGATTTCCTCTCAGCAATGTAAATGGATTACCTAAGTTTCGACTTTTATTTAGAATTTAGCCAACAACAAAAGCATATCATCCTTGCATGTACATCTCGCATGTCGATTGGATAGGGACCAAAAAATAGAAAAAATGATAGTTATGTTAGGGATGGCTTTTAATAATAATGAGACGAGTTCCGCTAAATAACGTATAAATCACGGTGCCCTCGTAAATGTATATTCAAATAATTAGAATTTGGGATGAGTCGTTTAGCTAATCTCACGGCCCTTCGTAAATAGTAATACGTTAGTCATTTTAGGTGTGGTTTTAATCATTTTACCTTTCTTAAATACGAGTGTGCATTTCATGCAACTCAAATCCAAATCCAACAACGTTGAATAAGAATGTGTCGAGGATCCGGGTGCATTTCATGTGACGTGATCCGAAAACGTGTTCTTAGACAATGTTCATTTTCTTAAGCTCCAATAATTGACAAAAAGTGGTACATAACATTAAAATGGCACTGTAGGATAATATGTTGTAAATCAGGTTAATAAGCCAAAATATGACAGTTGAGCGACCGTGCTAAAACCACGGAATTCGGGAATGCCTAATACCTTCTCCCGAATTAACATAATTCCTTATCCGGATTTCTGGTACGCAAACTGTTTAATAGAGTCATTCTCTTCCTCGATTCGGGATTCAACCGGTGACTTGGGACACCATAAATCTCCCCAGTGGCGACTCCGATTTAATTAAATAAATCCCGTTTTGATTGTCCTTTAATTGGGAAAACTCCTTCGCGCCCACGCGGGTGCGCGCCAAAAGGAGGTGTGACAGTATCATCCCCCGCAGTTCTTGGAGAAATGAAACACTGATTTTGAGATTTCCCCAGTAGCATTATATCCCATAAGTTTTTCAAGGAAGCAAAGCGCGAGTCCCGAAGGAGGTTTGGAAAGAGCAAAAAGGAAAAGGGATTCCCCGCCAGGGTAATCCTCAGTTAATGACATTTCAATCCCCAGCGAGCCCGGGAGAGAATAAAGGTTGAAGGAAGTAGAAAAAGAAGAAATAAAGAAGACTTCCCTAGCAGCATTATCCCCAGCAGGTAAGTAAACAATTCCAAAGATATCCCAAGCAGTCAAGGGAAAAATAACACGACCCAGGAGGAAAGCAATTCCGAAACAAGGTAATTCAGAAGAAAGGGTGGCCCAAGAGATGATGCAGGAAGAAGAAAATGGTATAGGAAGCAAAGGAAGGTGATAGGGATGGAATGGAGTTAGTGAGTTATAGTTGAAGTCAGGGAGCCCACCTGAAGAATGGAGTGGCGATTTAGTTTTGAAGTGTAGTTGAAGTCAGGGAGCCCACCTGAAGAATGGAGTGGCGATTTAGTTTTGAAGTGTAGTTGAAGTCAGGGAGCATGCCTGAAAAATGGAGTGGCGATTTAGTTTTGAAGTGTAGTTGAAGGCAGGGAGCTCGCCTAAAGAATAGAGTGGCGATTTAGTTCTGAAGTTGTAGTTGAAGTCAGGGAGCCCGCCTAAAGAATGGAGTGGCGATTTATTTTGAAGTTGCAGTTGAAGTCAGGGAGCCCGCCTGAAGAATAGAGTGGCGATTTATTTTGAAGTTGTAGTGGAAGTCAGGGAGCCCGCCTGAAGAATGGAGTGGTGGTTTATTTAGAAGTTATAGTTTGAAGTCAGGGAGCCCGCCAGAAGAATGGAGTGGCGATTTAATTTTGAAATTGTAGTTGAAGTCAGGGAGCCCGCCTGAAGAATGGAGTGGAGATTTATTTTGAAGTTATAGTGGAAGTCAGGGAGCCCGCCTAAAGAATGGAGTGGCGATTTAGTTTGAAGTTATAGTTGAAGTCAGGGAGCCCGCCTGAAGAATGGAGTGGCGATTTATTTTGAAGTTGTAGTGGAAGTCAGGGAGCCCGCCTGGAGAATTGAGTGGCGATTTATTTTGAAGTTGTAGTTGAAGTCAGGGAGCCCACCTGAGGAATGAAGTGGTGGTTTATTTTGAAGTTATAGTTTGAAGTCAGGGAGCCCGCCTGAAGAATGGAGAGGCGATTTAATTTTGAAATTGTAGTTGAAGTCAGGGAGCCCGCTTGAAGAATGGAGTGGCGATTTATTTTGATGTTATAGTGGAAGTCAGGGAGCCCGCCTGAAGAATAGAGTGGAGATTTAGTTTGAAGTTATAGTTAAAGTCAGGGAGCCCGCCTGAAGAATGGAGTGGCGATTTATTTTGAAGTTGTAGTTGAAGTCAGGGAGCCCGACTGAAGAATGGAGTGGCGATTTATTTTGAAGTTGTAGTTGAAGTCAGGGAGCCCGCCTAAAGAATGAAGTGGTGGTTTATTTTGAAGTTATAGTTTAATGTAAGGGAGCCCGTCTGAAGAATGGAGTGGCGATTTAATTTTGAAATTGTAGTTGAAGTCAGGGAGCCCACCTGAAGAATGGAGTGGCAATTTATTTTGAAGTTATAGTGGATGTAAGGGAGCCCGCCTGAAGAATGAAGTGGCGATTTAGTTTGAATTTATAGTTGAAGTAAGGGAGCCCGCTTGAAGAATGGAGTGGCGATTTATTTTGAAGTTGTAGTTGAAGTCAGGGAGCCCGCATGAAGAATGGAGTGGAGATTTATTTTGAAGTTGTAGTGGAAGTCAGGGAGCCCGCCTGAAGAATGGAGTGGCGATTTATTTTGAAGTTGTAGTGGAAGTCAGGGAGCCCGCCTGAAGAATGAGTGGCAATTTATTTTAAAGTTGTAGTTGAAGTCAGGGAGCCCACTAGAAGAATGGAGTGGCGATTTATTTTTGAAGTTATAGTTGAAGTCAGGGAGCCCGCCTGAAGAATGTAGTGGCGATTTATTTTGAAGTTGTAGTTGAAGTCAGGGAGCCCGCCTGAAGAATGGAGTGTCGATTTAGTTTTGAAGTCGAAGTTGAAGTCAGGGAGCCCGCCTGTAGATGTGAGTGGCGATTTATTTTGAAGTTATAGTTGAAGTCAGGGAGCCCGCCTGAAGAATGGAGTGGCGATTTAAGTTTGAAGTTGTAGTTGAAGTCAGGGGGCCCGCCTTAAGAATGGAGTGGCGATTTAGTTTTGAAGTGTAGTTGAAGTCAGGGAGCCCACGTGAAGAATGGAGTGGCGATTGAGTTTTGAAGTGTAGTTGAAGTCAGGGAGCCCGCCTGAAGAATGGAGTGGCAATTTAGTTTTGAAGTGTAGTTGAAGTCAGGGAGCCCGCCTGAAGAATAGAGTGGCAATTTAGTTTTAAGTTATAGTTGAAGTCAGGGAGCCCGCCTGAAGAATGGAGTGGCGATTTATTTTGAAGTTGTAGTTGAAGTCAGGGAGCCCGCATGAAGAATGGAGAGGTGATTTATTTTGAAGTTGTAGTGGAAGTCAGGGAGCCCGTCTGAAGAATGGAGTGGCGATTTAGTTTTGAAGTGTAGTTGAAGTCAGGGATCCCACCTAAAGAGTAGAGTGGCGATTTAGTTTTGAAGTGTAGTTGAAGTCAGGGAGCCCGACTGAAGAATGGAGTGGCGATTTAGTTCTGAAGTTGTAGTTGAAGTCAGGGAGCCCGCCTGAAGAATATAGTGGCGATTTATTTTGAAGTTGTAGTTGAAGTCAGGGAGCCCGCCTGAAGAATAGAGTGGTGATTTATTTTGTAGTTGTAGTGGAAGTCAGGGAGCCCGCTTGAAGAATCGAGTGGCGATTTATTTTGAAGTTGTAGTTGAAAATAGGGAGCCCACCTGAAGAATGAAGTGGTGGTTTATTTTGAAGTTATAGCTTGAATTCAGGGAGCCCGCCTGAAGAATGGAGTGGCGATTTAATTTTGAAATTGTAGTTGAAGTCAGGGAGCCCGCCTGAAGAATGGAGTGTCGATTTATTTTGAAGTTATAGTGGAAGTCAGAGAGCCCGCCTGAAGAATGGAGTGGCGATTTAGTTTGAAGTTATAGTTGAAGTCAGGGAGCCCTCCTGAAGAATGGAGTGGCGGTTTATTTTGAAGTTGTAGTGGAAGGATCCCGCCTGAAGAATGGAGTGGCGATTTATTTTGAAGTTGTAGTTGAAGTCAGGGAGCCCGCCTGAAGAATGAAGTGGTGGTTTATTTTGAAGTTATAGTTTGAAGTCAGGGAGCCCGCCTGAAGAATGGAGTGGAGATTTAATTTTGAAATTGTAGTTGAAGTCGGGGAGCCCGCCTGAAGAACGGAGTGGCGATTTATTTTGAAGTTATAGTGGAAGTTAGGGAGCCCACCTGAAGAATGGAGTGGCGATTTAGTTTGAGGTTATAGTTTAAGTCAGGGAGCCCGCCTGAAGAATGGAGTGGCGATTTATTTTGAAGTTGTAGTTGAAGTCAGGGAGCCCGCCTGAAGAATGGAGTGGCGATTTATTTTGAAGTTGTAGTTGAAGTCAGGGAGCCCGCCTGAAGAATGGAGTGGCGATTTATTTGAAGTTGTAGTTGAAGTCAGGGAGCCCGCATGAAGTATGATGTGGTGGTTTATTTTGAAGTTATAGTTTGAAGTCAGGGAGCCCGCCTTAAGAATGGAGTGGCGATTTAATTTTGAAATTGTAGTTGAAGTCAGGGAGCCCGCCTGAAGAATGGAGTGGCGATTTATTTTGAAGTTATAGTGGAAGTCAGGGAGCCCGCCTGAATAATGGAGTGGCGATTTAGTTTGAAGTTATAGTTGAAGTTAGGGAGCCCGCCTGAAAAATGGAGTGGCGATTTATTTTGAAGTTGTAGTTGAAGTCAGGGAGCCCGCATGAAGAATGGAGTAGCTATTTATTTTGAAGTTGTAGTGGAAGTCAGGGAGCCCGCCTGAAGAATGGAGTGGCGATTTTTTTTGAAGTTGTAGTGGAATTCAGGGAGCCCGCCTGAAGAATGGAGTGGCGATTTATTTTGAAGTTGTAGTTGAAGTCAGGGAGCCCGCCTGAAGAATGGAGTGGCGATTTATTTTTGAAGTTATAGTTGAAGTCAGGGAGCCCGCCTGAAAAATGGAGTGGCAATTTATTTTGAAGTTGTAGTTGAAGTCAGGGAGCCCTCCTGAAGAATGGAGTGGCGATTTAGTTTTGAAGTTGTAGTGGAAGTCAGGGAGCTCGCCTGAAGAATAGAGTGGCGATTTATTTTGAAGTTATAGTTGAAGTCAGGGAGCCCGCCTGAAAAATGGAGTGGCGATTTAGTTTTGAAGTTGTAGTTGAAGTCAGGGAGCCCGCCTGAAGAATGGAGTGGCGATTTAGTTTTGAAGATATAGTGGAAGTTAGGGAGCCCGCCTGAAGAATGGAGCAGTGATTTATTATTAGAGTTTGTCGATAATGTCAAAAGCCTGCCGGAAAAGCAGAACGACGTCTCATTTTCTAAGATTTGATAAGGAAAGTGAACCATCGGAAAGTGACAGAGTGTAAAGGAAATCCCCGGCATGAATCCAAGTTCATAATCAGAAGGAAGGCAACAAGGATCAGAAAAGATAGATTCAGACTTCGAAGGAGAATAGTTCGAAGATCACAAGGAAGGGACCAATGGTCGGAGTGCGGCAATCAAGATAAACAGCAGTAACAATTGTCAGAAGGAACATCAAGTCCGACAGAATAGCAAGGAACATGGGAAAGTCAAGATTTTGCAATACTGTAACTTAGTCTAGCTTCTTATTTTTCTTTTAGCACGGTGTAATAAGGAGATCAGTTAAGCAGTAGCATCAGCAGCAACAACAGTAACAGCAAAATCACAGCTTTATGGTAGTCCCAGCTACTAAAACTTCCTGAACTACATTGATCTGATTCCCTTTTAGCCAGGGATATGTAGGAGACCTCCTGAAGCGAAGGTTCGGTCAAACTTTTCCAAAAAACTGCTTCATACGGAGTGCTCAAACGGGCAAAAATCGCTCGTATCCACTCACTTATCTTTGCACGAAAACTCTTCATGTTTCCGCGTAAAGAGGGGTAGCTGTGAGCACGTGATTTTTGCCCTACATGAGAATTACTCCAAAAAATTAAAAATAAAACAATTTTTGTGTCGTTTGCAATTAGCGTGGATTTCGTATTATTTTGTTTCTTATTGTTTGCGTTTGTGTGTGTGCATGTTTATTTGATTAAATTAATAAAAATACAAAAAATATATTGTAAAAGCATTTAGAATTTATTTTTAAAATTTTGAGTTAATTAATAAATTACTTATTCTACGAAAATGAAAAAAATAAAAATAAATCAAAAGGTATGTATTTCTTTTGCATTTTTATTATTTATTAAGTCCCAATTATGTGATTTTTTTTAATTTGTTATTATATGTGATAATTGTCATTTGTGAGTTAAATTGGGATTTTATTTTGGTTTAGAAATTAATTTAGGAGTATAAAAAAAAAAGAAATTGGAGAAAAGAATTAGAAATGAAGAGCAAAATCGAACTGGGCCAAAGAAATAAACCAACAATTCAAGCCCAAAACATTTTCGCCCAAAAACCCACCCCAAAACCTGTTCAAACCGGACCAAACCCGTCCCTTACCCGGCCCAAACCGTCTCCCCCCCCCCCAATTAACTGATCTAGACCGTTGGATTTTTGTGATCCAACGGCCAAGATTAATCCATGCATTTCAATAACTTAACACCCCCCCCCCCAAATCCGTATAATCCCCTTCATTCTCCTCCCCCCCCCCTCTCATCTCCTTCTTCTCTCTAAGACAAGGGTAAAACCATAGCTGCCGCCGTGGTATTCCACCGCCTGAAACCCGGTGGACACAACCCCAAACACCACCAAAATAACACCCTTAAGCAACTCGACCACCCTGAACACGAATCCATTAACCGTTCATTTCAAATCACCCTCAAACTTCTCGAATCTTCAATTAAAGATTCGAATTGAACTTCAACCTATGCCAAACCACCCTAAATTCATACCAAACACTCCCCTGACATCCCTCATACCCTGAATAACCTTTGTTCCCTTCAAATTCGACCATGACTGCTCGAACCCCAAATCAAGATTTCAAGAACCCTAAAAATCCGAACTTTGGGTCTTTGTTTAAATTCAACAGAAATTGAGGTCTAATAGAAATTAATTGGGATGTTTTCATTTGAAAACATCTCAATTAAGGTCCGTTAGATTCCAAAATTCAAGTCCAAGCTCAAACGGCTCGGATTCTGTTTCTGATTTTTCACTTCGAGGTATTCTTTCTTCTCTTTTCTCCTATCTTTGTTTTCTTATTAGTTTTAATTCGCGTTTGTTATTTTACCCTTCTCGATTTTCTGCCTTCCTCCCTCAAAGACCCTTTATTTGGTCAATTATTTTTCTATTTTGCGTATATGATTGTGTATGTTGTAGGATAGATATTCGCTTCGATTAGCGTCGTCGAATAATTAGATTCGTATTTTTCTATTTTTGTCCAAAAACTATGAATTACTGGTATTATTTATCGATTTGTTATTTGTCGATTCTCACGTGTTGTGATCGATTTAACGAATGTCGTCGATTAAATTCGCGAAATTGTTGTTTGAAATCCCGGGCAGTGGGTCATTACTGTTGGAATTGAATTGATTTGATGATTTTTTATTTGTGTTTGTTTTGTTGATTGATTTTGGATTCTGAGTTAGCTATTGAATTAGACATAGCTTTTAGTTTAGCATAAATTAAGGGTTAAGAGGAGTGCCAGGCACATGAAATTTGCTGATGTTGGTGGAATTTGTTGGACGGCAGACCCCCATGTTGCTTT
This sequence comes from Nicotiana noctiflora, assembly GCA_032618575.1. Taxonomy (NCBI): domain Eukaryota; kingdom Viridiplantae; phylum Streptophyta; class Magnoliopsida; order Solanales; family Solanaceae; genus Nicotiana; species Nicotiana noctiflora. Next base: position 31,577 of record JASVEL010006514.1, read on the forward strand.
CAGGGATTTGTTTAATAGTCAATCCCATGCCAGACAGTTTTAGTGGCTAAAACAGAGGAGTAATGGGCTGGAAATCAGTAATGATTTGATGGAATTCAGAGAAAGAATGGATAGTTTTGTGTGTTGATTCACTTATTTTCATTACGTTTTTCTTAGAATTAATCAGTTTTCAAGGTCTTTGGTTGAGTATGTGGCAGTACTTTGTCATCATTGGTTTGATTGCCCTTATTTTGCTCCAGTAGTGTGACATTTGATCCACCATAATGAATTGAGTGATCAAATTGAATAACCAAATAGTTCAGGCTATGATAAATAGATTGTCCCTCTTTAAACTTGGGTAATAAGTGGTCTATCACAGGGATCCCAGAGGTAATTTGGAGTTCAAAAACAATTTTGAAAGTGTATTAGTTTGAGTGGTCGGCTAATGGAAATAATATACTGTTAAAATCTCAGATTAATTAATAGAAAGAGAGGAATGATGGGTTGGCTTAGCACTTTTGCTAGTGAAAAATCAGAAGTAGCATGGTTTTATAAGGAATTTGAATAAAACAGGGAGGCTGCCAGTATGCTCTTTAAAAAATAGGCTGTCATCATTAGTTTTAAATTGCTTTGAGTACTTTTAAGAGATAAAACAGCAAAAGAATGAGGGAAGAATGATTAAAAGGATTAAGGGGTTCACATGGGTTAAGGGAATAACATGTGGAAAGCTAAAATACTTTTGAATATAAAAGGTTCTGTTTTGGTCTATAAAAGAGAGGATATAGAATCAGAAGAAGGGTAGACTCACATAGAGATATACACACTGGAGAGAAAGGAAAAACGGGGAGATTGTTACATCTAATAGCAAAAAAGATACTCTTGAAAAGATACACACACAAATAGAGAGTAAACAAAGAGATCTCTAAGAGTGAATATTGAAAGTGAAGTCATTTGAGAAGGAATTGTGTTTCACTTTGAGTCTGAAAGTTCCTTTCCTTAGAGTGTTTAAATCCAGAGAGTATTGTCCTTTTACTGTTGTTTTCTTCTGTTGCGGTTTGCGATTGCATTTGGCATTTCTGGATTAAAATTGGTATTCTTGGGAATTTGGTGCTGTGTTGAAACTATTCTGTTGCTTGTTGTTGTACTACTGCTGCTGGTGCTACTATGTTACTACTGCTGTCTGCTTCCTTTTCCTTCTTCTATTGTCATCATCCAGGTACACATTTCGAACCATGATTTGATGTAATTTCAAAGCTGAAAGATGATATCATGTTTATCTGCTCCTGGAAGTTACATTAACTTTGCTTGTACTGAATTACAAGCTTAGATGTAAATCTGGAAATTTATGTAATGTATTTCGATTGTTTGTACAACTTTGTTATGATTTGTATAAACTTAAACTATGAATTGTAAATTTAAAATAGCTTGGGAATGGTGTTTGATAGTTTAGAATATTGATTGAACTGTGATTGAATTGGAAATTTAATAGTCGAATTGGAATAGCTTGAAGCTGTTAGAATCTGCTGTTGACTTTGAAATGGATAGTTAGACTATAGAACTCCTTGAATAATTAGAAGTAATAATATTATCTTCATTTGATTTGTAGTTGAATAATAAAAGAATTTTTCTGTTTTCATGTGAGTCTATAAATGGATATAGCTTGTATTCAGGAGACTGTTTTGCGTTAAAAAATGAAGTTTCAGCATCATTAGTAATAGGTCAATATAATAATTGGTAACATGACATTAATAAATTACGTTAAGTCACGCTAATCTGCCATTAAATTGAATCTGAATTAAACTATGATAGGTTAGTATAAATTGATACTTGACACCTTTTTGTTGTTTTGAATAATTCCACTACTGTATTAGTGTAAATAACTGTACAATTGGTATTATATTCGTTAACTAGCCTTAAGTAATTCACGGTATTTTTGCCTACAAGTTTGATGCACATTAAGTGAAGATTTCTCTTAATCTGATTGATGATGATGATATATTACACGCACGAACCACTGTCAAAAGTCAAGGTAGTTCAATATAAGATTTAACCAAATCGTAATAATGCTTAAATAATAATTAGTAACTAGGTCTTACTCTCATTTACGATTAGAGATGAAACATGTAGAAAATATAGTTATGTTAGGATTAGCCTTTAATAAAAGTGAGATGAGCCTCGCTACACTAAATACACAATTGCGGGGCCCTCAAATAAATTGTTATGAAAAACTTAGAGTCGGAAGGACCGTTTAGTGAATTTCACGGTCTTTCCAAAAGTTAATCAACACGATAGACTCATTAGGCACGATTTGTAAATAAATTACTTTCCTAAATACGGGTGCGCATTTATGTGACCCAAATCTTACTCTCGGCGAAACTGAAACGCATTAAAGTCACAGGCGTACCGGTTGCGGTGTGACTCGAAATGTGTTTTCGTGACGTCGCAATTCTTCTTAAATTGAAAAGCAGAATATAAGAGCACATAAATTAAAATATATAAAGAAATCAAATAAAAACAAAAATTGCAGTTGAGCGACCGTGCTAAAACCATGGAATCCTGGGAGTGCCTAACACCTTCTCCCGGGTTAACAGAATTCCTTATCCAGGTTTCTAGTTTCGTAGACTGTAATACAGAGTCATAAATTTCCCCGGTTCGGGATTACAAACCGGTGACTTGGGACACCATTATTTTCCCAAGTGGCGACTCTGAAAAATTAAATAAATTGCTCCCGTTCTGACTGTCCTTTAAGTGGAAAAACTCTTTTCCTGATTATTATTATATCCATTCCCGGGGTGTAGTAGTAAACAGTGGAACATTACATTATGTGCGGAAAAAAGGAGGTGTGACATCTACCATGAGTAAACCTTTTGTGGAGGCTATAAAAATTGGAGAAATGTTGGAGAATGGTTTAAAGACAGGGAGAATCCTGAGCCGATCAGCCATAAGAGCAACCTACCAATCCATCCAAGGCGGGTCTGGAGGAATGGCCAAGAGTAAAAAGAAGGAAGAAATAGTGATGGCAGCATCTGGAGGAAGAACATACCGGGCTCCTAGACCAGTGTTCTTTTAAAGAACCCCTCAGCATTATTACCCTCACACAGATATGACTTATTCTCCTCCATCTTATGCGGTAGTGAATGCTCAACCGTTCGGCCGACCGCAACCGCAAGCTAATCGAAACCCACCTCCATTCCAAATAAACCAGCCTCCTTTCCAAAACCAATATAATCCCCGACCACCACAGATAATTTCCGCCCTCAGGAACCACCTAGACGACCAAATTTTACACCAATTGATGAACCATACTCCAGTTTGTTCCCAAAGCTTGTCCAGATGCACCTACTACAGCCTATTCCCTGAAATAGTCCAAACCCAAAATCTCCAGCCTATCAACATGGTGTCCATTGTGCCTACCATTCAGGAGCGGAAGGGTAAAGTACTAACAATTGCTCCCGAATATTACCAATAACCCGTTGCCCGCTCACAACAATGGGTCGGTGATTGGTATGATCTATGAAGATCGAGAATTTGATCTGGCCTTACAAGCCATAATTGCTATTGCTGATGCCGAAAAGAAGCCTAAGGCAACCCCGAAGTAGGAAAAAGGGGAGAAGAAGAATAAAGCTATCAAAATTGAGCCTGAAATGAAAATTGAGGCAAAATCAGAGCCAGCGCCTCATAAACACGGGGTTCTTTATGTTTCACGAGGTCGCCAAGAGAAACCACTAGTCGTAAGCACTCTGAGGAAGGTTGAAGTAAAGAAGGTGACACAGTTGTATGTGCCAAAAGGGGCATATGTGGAACAGGGGACAATTAAGCTATCTTGGCTGAACGAGCTAGTGGTCCACATAAGCCAATGACCAACCCTTTGCAGTGCCATGGAACTACGAACAAACTGCGGTTACATATAAAGGCATGGAACTTACGGGAGAACTCCCAGGAATCACCCCTATTGAAAAATATTCAAATGTACATGAAGTCAATAGCGCTGCAAGGAAACTCTTTCCATCTAAAAGGATGGTAAGCGCCAAAGAAGCTGAGGCCTTCTTTTAAAAGATGAAAATGCCTGACTATGAAATGGTAAAGCAATTGAGAGGGTGCCCTGAGAAAGTGTCACTATTGTCATTGGTGATCAAATCTTCCGAACATCAGAGGATCCTCATGAAAACCTTGAACGAAGCATATGTGCCCAGTGGAACATTAGTTGAATAACTTGAAAGAATGGCGAAATGAGTTTTCGCTGTCAATCAACTCTCTTTCAGCAAGAATGACTTGCTGCCACAGGGAGCTGCTCACAATAAAGTCTAACACTTAACTGTCAACTGTGAGGGTTACTATGTTAAGCGGGTCATGGTGGATGGAGGCTAAGCGGTTGATATTTTCCCACTCTCCACATTGCGAAGAATGGAGATCGGAACAGTGAGGATTCATCCCAACAATATCTATGTGAGAGCTTTTGACGACATCAAGAGGGACACCATCGTCGAAATTGATTTAATAATTACCATAGGCCTGGTGGATGTTGAGGTCACTTTCCAAGTATTGGACATGGATACGTTATACAATTTTCTTCTGGGAAGGAGTTGGATTCACGCTGCAGGAGTTGTGCCCTCTACCCTCTACCAGATGGTAAAATTTGAATATGAGGATTAGGCGATTGTAGTCCATGGGGAAGATCAGCAGTATATCTATCGTGACCCATCTATTTCGTGCTTAGAGGTGAGAGAAGGAAGTGAGCATATCGTCTATCAAGCCTTTCAAGTTGTGGTAGATGATCAATATGAGGAAGGAAGTCTGTGCCCCCAGCCTTTCTTGTCTAATGCTTCAATCAGGGTGGCCAAAGAAACGATTAGACATGGCTTCAAATCAGGAAAAGGGTTGGGAAAAGATTTGCAAGGAATAGTCGAGCCAGTAACTCTACCAACTGCGAAAAAGTATTTCAGGATAGGTTTCCACCCTACCCCAAAGGATAAAACATGGGTTGAGGAAAGGAAGAAAGAAGGGTGGGTTCTGCCACATCCAGTGCCACATCTGTATGAGACCTTTGTCAAGCCTAAGTATGTTGAAGAAGAAGAAGATTAGGCTTTCGCGGTTGAGCAAATAGAAGATATTTGTGGAGCCATGAGAAAAATGCTCTATGAGATCCACATGGTCGAGCCAAGGGAAGGGACTAGCACCGCTGAGGTGCTCTACATGGGACAAGATGCCAAACTCCTAATTTGGAAGGCTACTCCACTCCCGATCAGGCGGGAGTCCTGGTAGATTGGCCCTATCACCTTTTCTGCATCTCGAGTTATTTTAGGGTGTAACTCGGATGTTTTCTTTTAGTCTCTTGTCTTTTAAATTCATTTAAACCCTGTTATCATCCCAAATTCCAAGAAATGAAATGAACATTTCATTGTCCATTTCTCTTTTAGTCTTTCTGATTTCTTGTTATTTTCCTTTCTCATGTTTTTATTTTTAGTTATAATAATTCGGCTTTAAATAACATGAATGATTGCAGACTTCATGCTCAGACTCAAACATGCTGTCTAACTGTGAAATAATGAATCAAGAGCCAGAATACGATGAAGAAGAGGCTTTTAGCAAAATAAACTGAGAATTGGAACAATTTAAGAATAAACTTAAGCCAAATCTGAATGACACCGAACCGATTAATTTGGGAACTGCTGAAGAAATAAGAGAAACCTAAATAAGCATTCAAACAGATAAGAAAACTCAAGATGGAATAATCCAGCTGTTGTTTGAGTTTAAAGATGTGTTTGCTTGGTCATATGACGACATGCCAGGATTGAGTGTGGATTTAGTGGTGCAATAGTTGCCAATTTACCCCGACTGTCCTCCAATGCTACAAAAGCAAAGAAAGTTTAAAACCGATATCAGTGATAAGATCAAGTAAGAAATCACAAAACAGCTGAAAATAGGGGTAATTCGGGTGATTCGATATACTACATGGCTAGCCAATGTGGTTCATGGGCCAAAGAAATATGGGAAGACCCGGGTGTGTATGGATTACAGAGATTTGAATAGGGCAAGTACAAAAGACAATTTTCCTTTGCCTAACATCCATATCCTTGTTGATAACTTCCAAACATGAAATACAGTCCTTTGTGGATTGTTACGCAAAATATCATCAAGTGTTGATGGATGTAGAAGACGTCAAGAAGACAACTTTCACTACACCATGGGGTACCTACTGTTATTGGATCATGCCATTTGAGTTGAAGAATGCTGGGGCAACATACATAAGGGCTATGATCGCCATTTTTCATGACATGATGCATCAAGAGATAGAGGTGTACGTAGATGGTGTAATTATCAAGTCTCAAACTCAGAATGATCATGTTCGAGACCTGAGAAGGTTCTTTGAATGGCTGCGTAAGTATGATTTGAAGCTGAATTCGACCAAATGTGCCTTCAGAGTCCTATCAGGCAAGCTCCTGGGTTTTATAGTCAATAGGAGAGGTATCAAGTTAGATGCAACAAAGATAAAGGCTATTCGAGATCTACCTCCTTCAAGAACTAAGAAGGACGTGATGAGCTTATTGGGCAGGTTAAACTATATCAGTCTATTTATTACTCAACTGACTAACACATGTGAATCCATATTCAAATTGTTGAAGAAAGATGCAGCAATCAAATGGACAACTGAGTGTCTAGAGGCCTTCGACAAGATCAAGGAATATCTATCAAATCCTCTGGTATTGGTCCCTCCTGACTCAGGACGGGCTCTCTTCCTGTATCTGACGGTGCTAGAAAACATTTTTTGTTGCATTTTGGGGCAACATGATGTAACAGCAAGAAAGAACAGGCAATTTACTATCTAAGTAAGAAGTTCACCAGCTATGAGGCCAAATATACTTTGTTGGAGAGAACATGTTGTTCCTTGACATGGGTTGCTCAGAAGTTGAGGCACTATCTGCAAGCCCATACGACCTATCTCATAACCAAGTTGGATCCATTGAAATACGTATTCCAGAAGCCGATACCCACTAGGATACTAGCAAAAAGAAAAATCCTGATCACTGAATTTGACATAGTCAATGTCACTCGTACGTCAATGAAAGCCCAGGCATTGGTACATCATTTGGCAGAAAACCCGGTTGATGATGAATACCAACCACTGAGCACATACTTCCCAAATGAAGAAGTTAACTCAGTAGATGCCATCCCTGAAAACACTTGTGCTTGGCAAATGTTCTTGATGGAGTGGTAAACGCAAGAGGTGTAGGCACTGAGGCAATCTTGGTATCACCCAATGGTCAGCACTGTCCAACTATAGCTAGACTCCAATTTTTCTGCACAAACAATACAGCTGAATATGAAGCCTTCATCATGGGAATGAATTTGGCAATTGACCAAAAGGTCAAAGATTTATTGATCATGGGAGATTCTGACTTGATTATCCGGCAAACACAGGGAGAGTGGGAGACTCTAGTTGTAAAGCTCATTCCATATCAACAACATGTGGATGACCTCACCAAACTCTTCAAATCAATAGAGTTCAGGTACATTCCTCGATGTCACAATGAACTAGCCGATGCACTCGCAACTTCAACATCAATGTTACCTTACCCAGGCAATGCCCATATTGATCACCCAAATCAAAGAAAGGCACGATTATTGTAATGCAGTTGAGGTGGAATCTAGTACTCAGCCATGGTATAGTGATATCAAGATATTTCTGAAAACACAAGAGTACCCTGAGCAAGCCAAAAAAGATCAGAAAGGAGCCATTAGAAGGCATGTGGGTGGTATCTTCTTAAGTGGTGATGTTTTGTATAAAAGTATACCGGACCTCAATTTGTTAAGATGTGTTGATGTTGAAGAAGCTGGAAGAATCATGCATGAATTACATGCAGGAATTTGCGGACCTCATATTAATGGATATGTTTTGGCAAAGAAAATCCTGCGAGCAGGATATTATTGGATAACTATGGAAAAGGACTAGTTCAATTTTGTTCAGAAATGATGCCAGGTGCATGGTGATTTGATTCACGCACTTCCGATAGAGCTTCACCCGATGTCAGTGCCTTGTCCATTTGTTGCTTGGGGTATGGATGTCATTGGGCTGATTGATCCGAAAGCTTTTAACGGGCATAGATTCATATTGGTTGCGGTCGATCGGTCGATTATTTCACAAAAAGGGTTGAGGCTATCACTCTCAAGTCGGTCACCAAGAAAGTTGTGGTAGAGTTTGTGAATTTCAATCTTATTTGTAGCTTTGGTATCCCTGCCACTATCATTACAGACAATGCTGCAAACTTGAAAAGTTGTTTGACGGAAGAAGTATATGAAAAATTCAAGATAACACACAGAAACTCTACTCCTTCTCGGCCAAAAGCCAATGGTGCCGTTGAAGCAGCAAATAAAAACAATAAGAAGATTTAGAGAAAAATGATTTAAAACTTTAGGCAGTGGCATGAAAAGTTGCGTTTTGTTGGTCTGCTACAATACGTACATCAATCGGAGTGACTCCATGTTTGTTGGTCTACAGAACTGAAGCAGTCATACAAGCAGAAGTAGAAATCCCTTTGCTTCGCATAATCCTTGAAGTGGAAATTGAGGACAGTGAATGGGTTAAAACCCGGCTGGAGCAGTTGTCCTTAATTTATGAAAAGCGAATGGCCACAGTTTGCCACGGGCAGTTGAACCAAGAAAGAATGGCCCGTGCCTATAACAAGAAAGTACGTACCAGGAATTTTAAAGTGGGACAGCTCATTCTCAGATGTATTCTCCCTTATCATCCGGAATTAAAAGGAAAGTTTGCTCCTAATTGGACAGTTCCATACATCATCCAAAAAATATTACTGAGAGGAGCACTGTACCTGAGAGACATAAAAGGAAATGATCCTGAAACAGCAGCCAATGCAGATGTAGTGAAAAGGTACTATGTCTAAACCTCCTAGGGTGATGGCTTTTGTGTAATTGAAATGAAGAAGGCTTTTCTTTCTGCTACCTCAAACACTAGCAATCCTTTGTAAACCCCTTGAGCCGATTACTCTTCTTTAGCTACCCTCTTTGGAACCAGGAAGTACAAAAAAAAGAATCAAAAATAAAAATTATTTCCTGAACTACGTTTTGACTTGATCCCGAAAGGGTACATAGGCAGCCTCTCACTGAGGTTCAGTCACACCAAAACAAAACAATCCCATTTTCCCCAAAATTGAAACTAGGGTAGATGATATGATGGTTTGGCTTGAATCCGCCGAAAGGGTTCCAAACTTGTAGTTCCGCCCAAAATCCTTTTTACCCAAAGACCTTGTTCAGGTCGACAACGCCCTTGCGAGTTGTAATGAAATCCCGAAAGTCGAATCATGGCGGTTTAAAAGGCAATTTATCCACGAAGCCCACAAGAAACAAAGTTCTCAACAGAAAAAGGAGTCGGGATCAAGCAAATAGTGATAATGAAGGCCACAAAACCAACAACCGTTTCAATCTAATAACTTGTTCTTTGTTGAAAATAGGTTCTATTCAAAGTAACTTTGCAAGACACTGGTGCAACTCAAAAAGAAAATGAAAAGCGCAAGTACTGAAACCGTTTTGCAGCAAGGAAGCAACCAAAAGGAAGTTTCCCAAAACTTTGTCATGCATGTTGCTAAATAAAAAGGAAAAGGTAAAAGGATGAGAAAATAAATAAAAACGAAAATCCCAAAAGAAAAACAGATCATTGTAGCATAGGATCATTTGTCATTCCAAATCCCGGCCAAAAAGCCGTGTAGCTTTTTCTTTCCAAATCCCTGCCAAAAAATTGAGGAACTCCTGACCAAAAACTCGTGGAGCTTTTTTTTCCAAATCCCGGCCAAAAAACTGAGGACCTCCCGCCTAAAAAATCATGGAGCTTTTTCTTTTCAAATCCCGGCCAAAAAAACTGAGGATCTCCTAGCGAAAAAACCGCGAGGCTTTTTCTTTCCAAATCTCTGCCAAAAAATTGAGTATCTCCCGGCCAAAAAATTGTGGAGCCTTTTTCTTTCCAAATCCCGGCCAGAAAAGTGAGGATCTTTCGGCCAAAAAACCATTGGAGCTTTTTCTTTCCAAATTCCGGCCTAAAAACTGAGGATCTACCAGCCAAAAAACCGTGGATCCTTTTTCTTTCAAAATCCCGGCCAAAAAACTGAGGATCTCCCGGCCAGAAAACTGTGGAGCTTTTTCTTTCCAAATTCCGGCCAAAACACCGACGATCTCCCGGCCAAAAAATCATTGGAGCTTTTTCTATCCAAATCCCGACAAAAAAACTGAGGATCTCCCTACCGAAAAACCGTGGAGCCTTTTTCTTTGCAAATCCCGGCCAAAACACCGAGGAGCTCCCGACCAAAAAACCGTAGAGCTTTTTCTTTCCAAATCCCGACCAAAAAACTGAGGATCTCCCGGCCAAAAAACCGTGGAGCTTTTTCTTTCCAAATAACGGCCAAAAAATCGAGGATCTCCCGGCTAAAAAACTGTTAGAGCTTTTTCTTTTCAAATCCCAACCAAAACACCGAGGATCTCCTGACCAAAAAACCGTTAGAGCTTCTTTCGCCCAAAATACCATGGAGCCTTTTCCTTTCTAAATCCCGGCCAAAAAATCTAGGATATGCCGGCCAAAAAAATGTCGAAATTTTTATTTCCAAATTCGGGCCAAAAAACTGAGGATCTCCGAGCCAAAACACCGAGGATCTCCCGGCAAAAAAACCGTGGAACCTTTTTCTTTCCAAATACTGGCCAAAAAATCGAGGATCTCCCGGTCAAAAATTGTAGAGCTTTTTCTTTCCAAATCCTGGCAAAAAATTGAGGATCTCCCGGCCAAAAACATGGTGGAGCTTTTTCTTTCCAAATCCCGGCTAAAAAACCGAGGATCTACTGGCCAAAAAATAATGGAGTCTTTTTCTTCCAAATCCCAGCCAAAAACTAAGGATCACCCTGCCAAAAAGCCGTGGAGCTTTTTCTTTCCAAATCCCGGACAAAAAATCGAGGATCTCCCAAACAAAAAACCATTAGAGCTTTTTCTTTTCAAATTCCAGCTGAAAAAACCGAGGATCTACCGGCCAAAAAACTGTGGAGCTCTTTCTTTCAATCCCGGCCAAAATACCAAGGATCTCCCGGCTAAAAAAACTGTTGGAGCTTTTTCTTTCCAAATCCCGGCCAAAAACCGAGGATCTCCCGGCCAAAAAATCGTGGAGCTTTTTCTTACCAAAATCCCGGCCAAAAATCGAGGATCTCCCTAGCATAACCCAAGGTGCTTTTTCTTTTTCCGTCATAACCCGATCATTTTTTTAGCATAACCTGGAGAAACACAATCCTGATTTAATCACTTAGATATATGCCAGAACTAACTCACGAAATTTTTCTAGTGAAAACTAGGGCAGAAAAATTCGTTTGTTTGTTGGTATCTTAAGTAGTCTGACCTTGAGACATAGGGTGCAAGACGACCGATGGAATGAGTCTCAGTCCAGAATAAAGAAAAGAAGAAAAGAACAAAAAGAAATGAACTCAAATGTGAAGCAAACAAGGGTGCGGATTGCTCAAAACCTGATTGAAGTCACAATTTCTGCTGATCCCGTTTTGACCCAATGCAGCAAGAAGAAGTAAATACCTACGACTTACGAGCATCAAGATTCAGATCAAAGTTCACAGCAAAATCAGCTAAGACTCAAGATCAAGTCCCAAGAGAATTATAGATAGGAATCTTGTAACTCATAGTTGTTATGGATAGCTAGCTTAGTTTTGATTTTCCTTTTGATGTAATAAGGAGGTCAGCAAGCAGTAGCAGCAGCAACAGCAGTGACAATCACATCTCCAGGTAGTCCCAACTACCAAACTCTCCAGAACTATACTGACCCGATTCCTTTATAGCCAAGGATATGTAGGCAACCTTTGAAACAGGGTTCAGTCTGATTGTTTTCAAAATGCTTCTCACGGAGTGCTTAGTAGGCGAAAATCCTTCATAGTGCTTATTTATCGTTGCCCAAAACACTTCATGTCTTCGAGCAAAGAGGTGCGGCTGTGAGCATATGATTTAAATTATCACGCTTAATTTACTCCTATAAATTCATTAGAATAAGAATTTTTCTTTTATTATTTGAATTTTAGAAATTAATTGCATGATTTTATGTCTTGTTTGCATTTTTGTGTGTATTTTTAATTGATATAATTCATAAAAGTACAAAAATAGTATGTTTGCATTTAGAATTTTATTTTACATTTTTTATCGATTATTATTGCCAAAATAAGAGAAAAATAACATAAATAGTCCTTTTACCATTTTTTAATTCTACATTTTACATTTTTTTAGTTTAGTTTTCTTTCAAAGTAGGAATTAGTTAATGCTGAAAATTAACTAGTATAATATTAGATTTAGTTTGTTTCTTTCATTTTACATAATAAAATTAGAAAGCAAACTACAAAATATCAAATTAAAAATCAAAGAAAAGAAGAAAAAGAAAAGAAAAGAGTTGAATAAAAGGGGAAGGCATTTGATTTTGGGCTAAATCTTGCACAAATTCATCCCTTACCCAAGTCCAAACATGCCCAGGCCCAAAAACCCTAACCCAGGCCGGCTCCCCCTAAGACAAAACGATACCGTTTTGCCCAAGTGAATCACAGTCGCCCATCGATTAGCATCCAACAGCCTCCATTCATTCAAGGCATCTTAATTAAAATGACTGAAAAAAGGCCAAACCCTAGAGACCATAGACCTCCCTCATCATACCATGTCGCCGCCGCTCTCCGCCATCGCCACCGGCCGAAATCCACCGTTGCCACCGGCAATGCTCCGTTCACCACCAAAAATACAACACCGGTGCTCCTTCCCCTCCTCTTTCTAAACCCCATATCGCCATGGCTCAAATCACACCAAAACTTCTCGAATGTTCGATTTTTTGACTACCATCGCGGCCGCCCTCGGCGTCGCCGCCTTCAATCGCTCTAAAAATCACACTATATATTCTCTCAACCTCCTTTTTGCCAAATACCAAACCAAAAGCCTTCAAAGCCGTTTTAAACCATGTGAATTTTAGATCTAGGATTTTATGAGAAACTGTTGGGATTTTAAAGACTATCCAAGGGTCGATTTGAGTTCCTAAATAACATGATACGTTCGTTCTCACCAAGAATAAATGTATAATATTATTTAAGACTCAATACGAATTCAATTCATTGAAGACCATATCAGTGAGTTTTGTTCTTTTCTTTCTTCATAGTTTATTTTTTTTTTCTTTTCTACGAAGTGATTCTGTACTCATAATCCATGCTTTCTAGTCTAATTTTTGTGTTGGATGATTCTGCCTACTCGATTTTTGATTTTTAGTTAATTTTGGTTTTAAGTTTTGATGTTGTTGGATTATGTGTGATTCATATGGTTATATGTTTGACATGAATTATACTTTAGTTTTTATTTTTACTAGTTAGTTAATAGTTAGTTCATTATTTTGACCATGGGATATTAGTGTTCATTAGAGTTTGTAACAACCCGGCCCGTCGTTACAGGAGTTATCGCCTGTTTTTTTTCATTTAGCACTTCAATATGCTTATTTATATGTGTTCGGAAAGTTAGAAGCAAATCGGAAGGAGTTTAGATAGAAATGAGGTCATATACCTCTTTATGAAAATGATAGTTTGGAAAAGTCAACTAAATGTTGACCGATGAGTTAGACAGCTCGGAATCAAATTTTGATGATTCGACCAGTTTTGGGGGATCATGTATGACTTAGGAGAGCAATCGAAATCGAATTCGGAGATCCGTTGTAGTTTTAGGCTTGAATTGGCTAAGGTTGAATTTTGGCGAATTCCGGATGGTAGGTGAGATTTTCATCCGAGGGTCGGAATGGAATTTTAAGAGTTGCAGTAGCTCCATTAGGTGATTTTGGATATGCGTGCAAAGTTTCAAGTCATTCGGAGGTGTATAGGTCGGGTTTTAGATCAAATGCAAATTTCGGAAGTTTTAGAATAACTTAGGCTTGAATCCGATGTAAATTTGGTGTTTTGATGTTAGTTTTGGGGTTTTGAGAGTAAAACTAAGTTTGCATGATCATATGTGGCATGTTAATATGTTCGTATGCAGTCCCGAGGAGCTCGTGTGAGTTTCAGATAGGTTTGGGTTGCATTGTGCTCGTTTTTCTTATGCTTCGACATCGTTTCTTCAAGCATAAATGATATCATATTGAACACATGAGCTCCGATTACTGTTTTTAATGAAGCATTAGATCTGTATCTTAATTACGGACCCGTAGCAAAAAGAATCATCGAATTTGGACATCGTATGAGGATATTATGGCCATTTTACTAAAGTTGCCCAGATTTTTCAGTTTAATAACAAAATTGCCCCCGACGGCGTATTAAAAACCTGCACTATTTGCAAATCATAAAACCTACATAACTCCTTCATTATAAGGTCAAATTGAGTGATTCAAAAGCCTAAATTCATTAGAATTTCACAAGGAATCCATTGGGAGCAGTAAAACTCGTGAACAGTATACCCATAATGAGCAGGCCGAGTTTTCTTCCAATTTTAGAACGGGAAGAAGCTTCTGAGGCGATTATTAAGAGATAAATTAATGGGTAATCGCTGGAAGTAAGTTTCTTGACTCCAAAACATGATTTTATGTTAGAATCAACACCAAAATTCCTGAAATTGGTAGAATTTGTGAAGAACTAGGGCCTAAATCATGAAAATCAATTTTTGAGTTTTGAAAGGCCATTTGAACTCCGATTTTGATAAATTTTATATGTACGGACTCATGGCGAGACGAGGAAAACATCGGTATGTATTTTGAAATTTTTCGAGAAGCGTACCGAAAGTCAAATTTTTACCAACTTGGTGTATTATCGGGTATTTCGTATAAATTGAATTGGGTTATGTTCCTTTGGCCCGTATTTGATATAATTGTTGTGGTTTGACTAGATTCTATGCACGAAGAGAAAAATTCAAAAGGAAAAGGCATCGCGGACGAGTCTTCGATCGGCTAGAGGTGAGTAGTTTGTATATATGGTAGCCTGAGGGTTCGAAACCCCGGCTTAGCATATTGTGACGCTAGTAGGGCGTGGCTCGCATCCCGTGGCAGGTGCGGGATTGATTGTGACTGGGGATTGAGACTTGGTCCATCCCGGATATGGATAATATGCTATTAGTAATGAAAATACACTGTGTTTTCCATATTTGTGGGCTGTAAGCCTTGTTTGGGGCCTTGTACCGACCTGTAGTATCCCTAGGGGATAATATATATGTGATAGCTATACTTGCTTAATCACTGATCTCGGTCCTGGATTTTGAAATCACAGTATTGAAATTCTAAGTCACCGGTTTTGGAAAATTTAATAAAAATTAAAGTATTTTCATAAATTATGAACTGGAATCTGGAAATAAGTGATTTAAGCTGTTTTGTGACTTATCTGATTATTGTGGACTGAGGATGGATCGGCCTGCACGCCGCAGCGGTTATTATGATATGAGGATCGGGCTGCACGCCGCAGCGATATTTGCGCTTGGGCTGTAGGAGCCCCTCCGGAGTCTGTACACACCCCCAGTGAGCGTCGTCGATGTTAAATGGACCGGGCTACACGCCGTAGTGGTTATGTGCATTGCATTGCATCTTTGTCTGTGAATTATCTGTGATAATTGTAGCGTACTGTTGTTGCTAGTTCGTAGGAGGAAACGGACGGTAGTTTAGCTTTATTATGTGGTACTCTAAGGATTTCTTACTTTCAACTACTTGTATATATTTATTATTCACTGAGTACTTAGTACTCACCCCTACTCCCTGCACCTCTTTGTACAGATTCAGGTACACAGGAGGGATAAATGAGCACTCCAGCTTTTATCAGTATTTATCCGAGTTGCTGAGGTAGCTGCTGGCGTTCGCAGGACCTGGCTTCTCTTCTTATTCCAGTTTTTCTTTGTATATACATTATTCATACTTGAGTATTTGGTTTAGATATTGTTATCCGATCATGTTTAGAGGCTCTGGACTCGTGACCCTAGATCTTTGGGTGGTTATTCAGTTTAGCTTTATTGTTGATAATAATATCCCGGTAATTGATTTAAGCTTCATGCTCGGGATGATAGGGTAAATAGTCGGGCTTGCGTAGTAGTTGTGTTGGGCGCCATCACGACCGGTAAAGTCCAATTTCAATTAATTAGATTAGTTAGATCAAATTTACTTTTTTTGTTGGTTATTAGCTGATTGATCTCTAGTTTAGTATGATTGATTTGTTAGTTAACAAGGCTAGGCTAGGTTAGTAAATTTCTTGGGAATAGAAAAGGGTAGTTTTATTACAAATGGTAAATTCAAAACTAAGGCAAGGGTAATATAGGTTTTGTATATCTAAAAGAACACTCTAGGGCCTTCTAGAATAGGACTTTAGTGTAGATGTTAGTAAACTAAGTGTAGTAACTTGAGAATCAAGTCAGAAATTGATGGTTTAATAAGTGAAATCTGAAACTAAAAGAGGAAAAAATTGTGTGAAAGTTTCTAGAATATTCTGCCCCATTCCTTGCCTATAAAAGGCACCTCTATTGTCTTCTTTAACAAGTGGAGAGACCCCTGAAAAATTCCAAAAAGTTTGGGAAGCCAAAAAATTCCCCTAAAAAATCCCTCTCCAAGTTTCAGAATTAGGAATTCAAATTTGAGGTCCAAATCTTCCTCTAAATTTTAGAAAATCTCCAAAAAAAATCAAAAAAAAAAAAAAAACAAAGCAAAAATGCAGTAAAAATCAATAGAAGTATTGTTCCATTGCACTTTTGGTTGAATTTCAAATTTGTGTAACTGCTTTTGATCTTATAGTCCGATTTAATCTGCTGAAGTTCCTCTTGAGAATTTTGGTCCAGTTTTAAGGTTCATTCGAGTGATTGTTGGTCATTTTTTATTGTTGAAAAAAGTATGTAGTTTCTAGGTCATGTTATTGGCTGATTGCTTGGATCTTGTTGGGTTTCAAACTCTCTTTGGTCATTTCAAGTGGTTTATAGCTGATTGTTAGGATCTGCTTCGTTTCAAACCTTCCTGGGCTGTTGAACTAACTTTCTGGGCTGTCATTTGAGTTCGGCTTGTTACTACTGTTGATTTCATCCTCTCCTCTATTTTGTTATTCAAATTCCAGGTACACAGCTTTGACTTTGATGAATGTAAACTGAAGGTTGAACTAATATGGTGACAGAAGCATGAGACCTTATTTAGATCAATTTCCGATCTATGTATTCAACATTTAGTTTCATTGATGTTATTTAATGTTTTGCTTGTTTGTACTTGCAAGACTGAAAATTATTTGTATTATTTGGACTATTGATCTAGTTTTGAATTCATTTCCCCTAAACCTGTGACATCAATGGAATGTAGTTGGACTTCTGTAATAGTTGTAGCTTAGAGTTTGAACACATGAATTCCTACGTGTGTTAAGTCCTGGAGTAGTAAGCAACCTTTAGTGATAATCTCAATGTTGTGGTTTTAATGTTCACCATTAATCAAGCTTAGGAACACGTCAATAAATGGAGGAATAAGATATGTTGAGTATGGAATTGAAATTTAAACGGCCAGTGTCTAATTAATTTAGGGCAAGTTCATATTTGATCTCTTGTTGTTACAAATATCGGGCCTATTTAGACGGAGTTAGATATAATTTTAGTAGACACCGGGATTCACATATTCGTCTACTGAATCAATCTTAAGTTTTCAATTTCAGTTTGTTTAATCGACTGAATTGAGACCTCGTCTGGCCCATTTATGGACCACTTCAGGTGGTTTGGTCCTCAGCGTTCTGACAGAAGGTCAGGCCTATGGTTGGCATGCTTTCATGCGTGTTTCTTCATAGGGGCTAGGTTCAAGGCCCAAAATGATTCAAGATTAGAATTCATGTGAGATCTTGGATCTGAGCAATACTTTTAAACAATGATAAATCAGGATTTTTCTTTTATTGATTAGAAGTAACTTTAAAAGAAAATTGTAGTTACATTAGGATTGGCCTTAAAATAAAAATATGAGATGAGCCTCGCTGAAAAAAATATATATATTGCGGGGCCATCATTAATTACTTGATTAAAAATACTTAGAATTCGGGATGCCGTTTAGCAAATTTCACGGCCTCCCCCAAAAATAATAATGTGTTAGATTATTTAGGCACCATTTTAATAGAATTACATTCCTAAACTCGGGTGCACATTTATGTGACCCAAATTCAAATCTTAACGAAGTCGACATGTGTCAAAAGCCACGGGTGCATTGGTGCGACGTGGTTCGAGATATATTTTTACGATGTTGCAATTCTTATAAAAAATAATAAATAAAAAGATAATAATAAATTTATATAATAAAAGTGGGATATTAATAAAAGGCACCTAGGTTAGAACATGTTTTGAAATCAGATAAAATTAAATACAACAGTTGTGCGACTATGCTAGAACCACGGGATCCGGGGTGCCTATTACCTTCCCCCGGGTCAACAGAATTCCTTATTCAGAATTTCTGGTTCATAGACTCCAATTTGGAAGTCGAAATTTTCCTCGATTTGGGATTTGAGTTAAACCGGTGATTTGGGACACCAAAAGAAAATCCTATGCTAAATGGCGAATCTAAAAATAGATAAATAATTCCATTTCGAATAATGTCGCTTTAAATAGAAAAACATTCTTATACATTATCCTTTGGGGTAGGTGCGTAAAAAAGGAGGTGTGACTGGAACACCTCCTGGCCTTGCAGCAAGCCTACTTGCTATGTCATCCTGGAGCTGATAGAGTTCTTCCATTATCTACCTGACGAAGATCATTACAATAGAAAAAAACATGGATCTTGTCGTGTCTTCACATGCACTGCACTTTATCGCGAGGTAGTTAGCAATCCTTTTGACCCTCTCTCTTATAATGCCCATTTCTTGCAGTAGATGCCCAATCTGTTGGGATCTAGCCTCTGAAACCCGGGTGGCAGTGTTGTTTTGCTCATGCAAATGATGCAGATCCTCTTCCAAATGGGCCATCATGGCATAACAATGTTCCCTTTCGGCTTTGAAATTCTTCGCTTGTTTATCCATTTCAACTTCGAGGTTGCCAATCACCTTTTCCCAACCTGTGACCCCTCTCTCATATCTTTCTTGCATCTGTCGGACGAAAGCTGCATGCTCTTCGACATTTTTAGTCAACATTTTTTGTGTTTTTTCTGGTTCAGACTCAACTTTCTATAGCTCATCTTCACGATCACGCACTTTCTGAGTAAGGTTGTAGATGAGCCTTTCGTCTTTCCTGCTTCGACCCGGATTATTGGCTGCAGTTTCAACTACGAACCTGGGCCTTGAGAGCTTCATTTTCTTGAGTCAATCTTCTCCTTTCACCCTCAGCCTCTTGCGTCTGTAAATCATTGTTGAAAGTAATATTTTTCTGCTCTTCTCATAAATCATTGATGTTGGCCTGATATTCCTTTTCCTTTTCCCCCAGGCTAACCTCTCATAAATTCTATCATCAAAGGCTTGAACATGGGGCCTTTTGGCAAGCCTCACAGGTTCTGGCTC